>PVJD01010040.1:0-57117 GCA_004026545.1 Mormoops blainvillei
TTTTTTTTTTATAAAGTACAATTTATCTGGTTTTTTTATGTTGTTATGTTGTGGTGGTGTGTTTTTCCTTTTGTTGTTATATCTGAGAAACTATGGCTTAATCAGAAGGCACAGAGATTTACATCTATGTTTTCTCTTAAGAGTGTTATAGTTTTGACTCTTACATTTAGATCTTTAATCTATTTTTAGGATATTTTTGTGTGCATGTGAAGTATGTTTTCCACTATTCTTTTGCATGTAGGTATCCCATTGTCCCGGCACCATTTGTCTTTGTTGTTGTTGTTGTTTATTTTTTTAAAAGACTTTTCATTTTTTTTTTAGAGAGAGGTAAAGGGAAGGAGAAAGAGAGGAAGAGAAACATTAGTATGCCAGAGAAACATTGATTGGTTGCCTCTCTCATATACCCAACTGGGCACATGACCCACAACCCAAGCATCACTCTTACCCTGACTGGGAATCGAACGGTCAATCTTTCTGTTTGCATGCTGGCACTCGACTCACTGAGCCACACAACCAAGGCCCAGCACCATTTGTTAAAAAGACTATTTATCCCCATTGTTTAGCACCTTTCTATTGGTCACAAGTAAGGCTTTATTTCTGGACTCTAAGTTCTACTCAATTGACAGACATATGCCTGGTCTTAATCCAGTACCACTGTGTCTTTTTTTTTTTAATCTTTATTTATTTATTTATTTTTAGACAGAGGGGAAGGGAGGGGAAAAGAGAGGGAGAGAAACACCAATGTGTGATTGCCTATCACATGCTCCCCCTGCCCAGGGACCTGGCTGGCAATGCAGGCATGTACCCTGACTGGGAATCAAACTGGCAACCTTTTGGTTTGCAGACCAGCGCTCAGTCCACTGAGCCACACCAGCCAGGGCATAGTGCCTTTATTACTATAAATTATAATAAGTTTTGAAATCAGAAAGTGTGAATTCTTCAAATGTATTTTCCTTCAATTTTATTTTATGTAGACCGGGCCACTTGTATTATCACATAAATGTTAGAATTAGTTTGCCAATTTCTAAAAAAATACAGTTAAATATTGATATAGATTGTTTTAAATTTATATATCACTTCATGGAGTATTGACATTTTAATTACAGTAAGTCTTTCAAACCACGAACATGATGTCTTCCATCCCTTTAGGTTTTTTTAAATTCTTTTCTATGATGTTTTGTAGTTTTAAGTATATAATAGTTGCATTGCTTTTGTTACATATACTCTTAACTACTTTATTCTGTTTAGTGCAGTTATAACTGGAATTATTTTTCTTATTTAATTTAATTTAATTTAATTTAATTTTATTTTATTTTATTTTATGTTTTGGTATATTTTATTGATTATGCTATTACAGTTGCCCCATTATTTTCTCCCCTTTATCTCCTCTGCTCTGCACCCCATCCCATCATCCCCACCCCTCTTAGTTCATGTCTACTCTTGTACATATCAACCCTTTGGCTTCTCAATTTCCTATACTATTTTTAACCTCCCCCAATCTATTTTGTTTTGTTTTGTTTTTTATCAACATTTTCCCACCACCATTTTCCTCAGCCTCACCCACCCCTACTTCCCACCTCCCACCCTCAATTCTTCTCCCATTTGGCTTTATCCATGTGTCCTTTATGCATGTCCCTTCATGACCCTTCCCCTTCTTCTCCCCCATTACCCCCCTCCCTCCACCCCTCTGGTTACTGCCAGTGTGTTTTGTATTTCAATGTTGCTGGTTATATTTTGCTTGTTTGTTTGTTTTGTTGATTAGGTTCCACTTATAGGTGAGATCATATGGTATCTGTCTTTCACTGCCTGGTTTATTTCACTTAGCATAATGCTCTCCAGTTCCATCCATGTTGTCGCAAAGGGTAGTAGCTCTTCCTTTTTTTCCTCTTGTGTAAATGTAGCATAGTTTTTTGATCCACTCATTTACTGATGGGCACTTAGGTTGTTCCAAATCTTGGCCATTGTAAATTGTGCTGCTATGAACATTGGGGTGCATAAGTTCTTTTGAACTGGTTTTTCAAGATTCTTAGGGTATAACCCCAGCAGTGGAATTGCTAGGTTAAAAGGCATTTCCATTTCTAGTTTTTTGAGGAAATTCCATACTGTCTTCCACAGTGGCTGCACCAGTCTGCATTCCCACCAACAGTGTACTAGGGTTCCCTTTTCTCCACATCCTCTCCAGCACTTGTTTGTTGATTTGTTTATGATGGCCATTCTGGCTGGTGTGAAGTGGTATCTCATTGTGGTTTTAATTTGCATCTCTCTGATTGCTAGTAGTCTGGACAACAACATGAAAAAAAATGAAATTCAACCACCAACTTACACCACACAAAAAAATAAACTCAAGATGGATAAAAGACTTAAATATAAGTTGAGATACCATAAAAGTCCTAGAGGAGAACATAGGCAGGAAAATCTCAGATATTCCACACAGCAATATTTTCACTGATATGTCCCCTAGAGCAAGGGACATAAAGGAAAGAATAAACAAATGGAACTTCATCAAAATAAAAGCTTCTGCATGGCTAAAGAAAAGATCAGCAAAATGAAAAGGGAACCAACCATATGGGAAAATGTTATTTGTCAATTATACCTCAGTCAAGGGTTTGATCTCCAAAATATATAAAGAACTCATATGGCTCCACTCTAGGAAGACAAATAATCCAATTAAAAAATAGGCAAAGGACTTGAATAGGCACTTCTTCAAGGAAGACATGCAGGGGGCTCAGAGACATATGAAAGGATGCCCAACATCACTAGCCATCAGAGGGTTGCAAATGGAAGTATTTTTTGTAAGCTGGTTTGTGGTTGTTCATTGATATCGTCAAAAAATAAAATTGATTACTGTATATTTATCTTGTACTCTTTAAACTGGTTGAACTATTTTATTACCTCTCATATTTTGAGAGATTTGTGGATTTTCAAACATTTTAAATTCTCAAGATTATGTCATCAATAAGTACAGATAACTTTATCTTTCTTTCCAATGTAATGCTATTTTAATTAATTAATTAATTACTTTATTTATTTATTTATTTATCATTTTGCCTCACTGGCTTCATTAGCACCTATAGCACAATGTTGAATAGTTGGCAAGAGTGTCTTCACTGGCCTTGTTTCTTACCTTAGGCAGAGCGTTTCAGTCTTTCATCATGAAGTATGAGAGTAACTCTGAGTTTTTCATACATGCCTTATCAGGTTGAAGTTCCTTTCTATTCTTACTTTGTTGAATATTTTTATTCATATCTACATGACCTAACCCCTCTTTATGTTATTATTTTTATAATTTATGTCTTTATATACTACGTGCCCAGTTTATCATTCCATATTTGTAATTGTTGCTTTATGCAGTTATCTTTTAAATGATTGTTTATAAAAGAATTTAAAACAAAAATACCTTCATACCTTTTTTTAATATTTATGTATGTAGTACATTTACTAGTGCTCTTTATTTCTTCATGTGAACTAAAGTTACTATCTAGTGATTTTTTATTTTATTCTGAAGAATTTTCTTCAATAATTTTTATAGGGTAGCTCAGCTAGTGACAATTTTTAAGAAATTTATCTAAGAATATCTTAATTCCTACTTTATATTTTACAAATAGTTTTGCTGTATATAGTATTCTTTGTTGATAATCTTTTTCTTTCAGTGTTTTGAATATTTTAATATGCCATCACATTGCCTTCTGGCCTAGCTTGTTTCAAATTAGAAATCAGCTGTAATTTACTAATGAACCCTTGTACATAAGTTGCATTTCTCATGTTACTTTTAAGATTCAACATTCCTTTTGCTTTTGACAGTTTGATTATGATGTGTTTAGCTGTGGATCTATTTGAGTTTATTCTAGTTTACTGAGCTCCTTGGATTTGTAGATTAATGTGGAAGTTTTCAGCCATTATTTCTTCAAATACTTTTTCTGCTTCTTTCTCTCCTTCCTTTTGACATTTACTTTGATTATTTTTATTTTGATATGCTTGATGTTGTTTTATAGGTCTCCAAGTCTCTGTCCATTTCTCTGCATTCTGTTTTTTATTTCTGTTCCAATGATTGGAAAAATAATTGAATTATCTTCACATTAGTGATGTTTTCCTCTGACAGTTAAAATCTGTTATTGCATCCCTCTAATAAAATTATTTCAATATTGTACTTGTCAGCTCCAGAATTTTCACTATTTGAAAAAATAGTCTCTCCCTTTATTGGTATTGGTACCTTATGTGGTAAGACATTGTTTTATATTCTTCTTTGGTTTTTTGTTTGTTTGTTTGTTTTTTAATACATGGTTCCCTTTAGCTCTTTGGATAAATTTAAAATAGTTTATTTTAAATATTTGTTTACTATGACCAATATCTGGACTTCAGCAGAAACAGTTTATAATGATTGTTATTGTTTTGTTTTGTTTTTCCCATGACGTATGGGCCCTACTTTTTACTTTCTTTGTCTTATAATATTTTTTGAAAACTGGACATTTTATATAATATAGTTTGACAATTCTGAAAATCAGATTATCTTCTAAACCCAGGAATTACTGTTGTTGTTTTTCTTTGTTTATTGACTTTGCTGAAATAATTGTGTAAAGTCTGTATTCACTGCCCTGACCAGTGTGGGTCAGTTGGTTGGACATCATCCTGCAAAGCAAAAGGGCACCAGTTTGATTTCTGGTCTGGGCACATGCTTCGGTTATGGGTTTGTTCCCCAGTAGGGGTGCGAGAGACAACCAATAGACGTTTCTCTCTCACATTGATATTTCTCCCTCTCTCTCTCCTTCCCTTACCCTGTCTCTAAAACTAAATAAATAAAATCTTAAAATTTTTTTAAAGTATGTTCACTATAATATGTGGCCATCTAAATCTGTTTCATTAGTTTAGTGGTCAGCTAATTATTTATTAGCCAGAAATTTACTTAAATGCTTGGAACCAGTAAATCACCAGGGCTTTGTCAAGTGGTTACCTATATGTGTGTTGGGGCACAACTTCAATACTTAAACAGGCAGTCAGTTTATAATTCTGCCTTAACTGTTATTATCTGCTTGTACAGAACCACAAGGTCATGTAGAGGTGAGAGACCAGAATCTTCTCAGGCCTTCCTGGGACATGAACTGAACTATGTGAATAAACTTGGTCTTTAAGATTCCCAGGAATTTGTCAGAGTTTTTCAAATCCCCCAATGAATATCTTATTCCTCAGCTTGTTCTTTTAAATTTTTGGTTAGCTTCTTGTTGGCCTCAACTGCTATCACTGCCTTGGGCATATGTGATGTTAAACCATTGCTGCTGATTGTCTTTGACAATTGCCCCTGAGGAAAAGGCTGATTTCACTTGGGAGTGCTCTGAGTCAGGTGACAGAAAGACAAGCCTACTGGGATGGGCTTTCCAGGAAACTTTCTGAGAGGTCAAAAATAACAGTTATTTAAAAATGATGCTTTTGGAAATTTCCATACCTGCTCAGTCTTCTCCAATGACAGATAGACTGCTCATTTTTACCATAATTTTAAGTTGTTGGTTTTCAAAACTACTGTAAGAGCTAGAACAAAAGGAATAAAAATAGGTTATTAAAGTGACACAAAGCTCTCTGTTTTAAACAAGATTAAACTGCTTTCCTTAAATAAGTGCTTCCTGAATCCTTGCATGTCTAAGACTAATTTTTGACAATATTTTTTGCCAGTGTTCTCATTGCTTTCATGAAGGAAAGGATTTTTGGAGATTTTACAGATCTTTATGCTGTAATTCCCACTCACATCACTCATCACAGACATTCCCTCTCTGTTGAATCACAAACACTTTTGGGAATCTAGCAGATATAGTACATAACATAGTGTATAATATGTACCTAATATGCCAAGTGTTGCATTTCCTTATAACTGTATAACTTTTACCGGATGATGATGATATTTATTATGCAATTACTACATGTTTGTCATTGTTTAATACTTTACATATATTGTTATTTAATTTCTTATCAATCTTATTTTCAAGTTTATATAACTGAAGCACAAAGAAAATAAGCAATTTAATGAAACAAATGTGTGCGTTAGTGTATCTTAGTAAATACTTATTAAATAAATAATATTCCAGAAACTCGACAAAGACTGGGCAAGGTATAAAGGGATCCCCTGAAGCCTATTAAGAAGCCAAAGATTAAGCAGCACTGAATCATAAAATGCCATTTAACCAATGATTTCTATTACTTTTGCTTGACATTAAGCATTATTAGGTATAGATGCATAATTTAATGGATAAAATTTATGTTAATGTGTGCCAGAAAAAAAAAACACATTCTTAGTGAGGACCTAATATGTGTCTGACATTGAGCTATGTTCTAGGCCATGGATTTTCAACTGGTGTGCTGCAAGAATTTTTTAAACATGGAATGCCTGCCTATAGTCATACCTCAGAACTCATTGGCTTCAGAAATCGTCAAACCCTGTACTCATTGTATTTTGTTGAGAAAAAATGTTTTAGCACTCATTGCTTGCTCAGAACTCATGGGTTTTGGTGCTCATAGGTTTCAGCACTCGTCAGGAGTTCTAGAACAAATTACTGATGAGTACCAAGGTACCACTGTATTTAGTCAGGGGTACTGACCTCTCTTCCCTTAAACTGTCAAATAAAAAAATGACAACAACCAACACAACAATAGTCATATGATGTGAATAAATCAAAATTATATGTAATTTTTGGTGAGATTGGCAAAAAATACAATTTTTGGTGTGCCACAGAATTTTATTGATTAGTTTATGTGTGTCATGAGATAAAATGGTTGCAAATTGCAGTTCTAGGCATTAGCAGTGAATAAAACAGACATACTGATAAAACCATATTGCGTATTATTGAACTTTCAAGGTTACTCTGAATATTAATGACACAGTGAGAATTTGAACTGAGGAATATTTGATTCAACATGTCTTGTTGTTCTACTCTGCAGCACCTTATGTCTTAACCATTCTTTGAATTAGTGATTATGTAATAATGCCCCATGTCAACTACCATGTCCGGGGATAGAAATGAAGTTATCTCTACAATGACAAGAGTGACTTAGGTACCATTGATAAGTAAAATGCTCAGTAAATTTTTAAAGGGATTTTTAATTTCTTTAAACAAAGTGATGAATTCTATACTGGAAATAAATCTTGACTCCTCTAACTATAAAGCTAGGCCAGAGTCCTGCAAAACCAGGACAGGTTCCGTCAGCCCCCTTACCACTTCCCACACGATCCCTCACCCTTTCACCTGCTTCAAACATAATTAAAAAGTGTAGTGCCAAAAACATACCATGGTTTTATACATCACTTTAAAGTGGTTAAACGTCTTTCTATAATGTAACATGGAAAAATAATGTGAGAAAAATTGAATACCTACTTTCTTAAACTTTACGCATTTTTTTTAATTTAAAATTTTATTTTCCATTTAGTTTCTCATTTTACTTGTTTTATTGTGTTAGGTTTACTCTTTTAATAGAAGCTAGTTGGAAATACTTTTAACTTTTTTGTATTGTCTTAACTATGTAAAGCTTGGGTGTATGCTATTTTATTGTGCTATTCACAGAATATTGTGGTTAATTATGTTGCATTGTACTACCTGGGAAAACCTTAACTTTAGAATTGCTGGCACTGAATTACAAGAAACACAGAGCTTATTATAGTTAAGAAACTGTAATAGCCATTCACCTGCTAAGGTTCCACAATGCCCCGACATAACATGTTACATATCACAGTGAGGAGCATTGTTATATGTTTGGTATTTATTTTTTAAGTAGTAGAATGTATATCTTTGTCTTTCCTGAAAAATGTAATATACTTTGACATTTTAAAATATTTCATGGAAGCACTTAATTTAGGTTTTGATATTTTTTTAAAACAATGTTTGTTCAAGGAATTTCTATCAGCTATTCCGGAGGATGGCCCAAGTAAACATGAGCTTCTGGCATGCTGTGGGAGTTCATTTAAATTACATTAAAATATATTAACAGATATATTTACAATTCTCTTCCATGGAAATAAATTATTTTCAATTGATTCATGGCAGAGTAGCAACTATATATCTTAAATAAATTCCTGTACTTATGACATATGACCCTTTTAGCTAGGCTCACTTACTAATTTGTGAGCACAGGTGGTACTTTCCCTCGTTATTTGTGGAACATTTTAGGTAAATTTGTCTGATGGAGTCTCAGACATGGACACATATGAAAAAAACTGAAGCATTCATCACTGAAATACTAAAAAGTGGTATTTTACATAAAGGTTGTGAGAGTCACAACTATATACAGGGGTGGGCAAAGTAGTTTCATACTTGTGGGTATACAAAACAGAGAGCATCCTACACCTGTTGCCTTGTAGGCCTCCTTAACTATCAATCCTTTGTGAGCAGCCCCTTTTTTGATAACCAGTAAAGCCCGCATTTATAATAGTTAACAATTATTTGTAGATCACTATTGTAATGACTTGGGATGTCTATTACCAAGATAACAATCACCTCAACTGAGAGAATTAACATGTAGTTTCATTATGAGGCATGTAGTATTGAGCTCAGAAGTACTTTGGTTTTACATCATCTTCTCAACACAAGCCTAATTATGGCATTGCAAAATAAATTCAATTGCACACTGTTTATCACTATTTGTGAGTTGCAGAGAGCTTTTATTATGAAAACGTCACCATTTTCCTAGACTGTTACTGATTTAATGATAAAGTTAAAGTGCTACATCACAATAATCATACAACACATAAAGCTGTGCCACTGTAATAACGTTCATGTCTCAATGAATTAGTCTACCATCCATATCTGTATAGCACCATTATATTTCAATAATATTGTAGTTACATATTAGTAGAGTGTATTTTACTGTAAGTAAATGCAGTCATAAAAACATATTATGTTAGTGATTGAGATATCTAAAGTTTTTTTCATGGTTAGCGCTCTAATAGAGATTAATTGACCCATGCTGTTGACTTCCTATAGGGCTAATGATGACCAATGACTATCACATTAATAAATCACAGTTTAAATACCAAGAATAGCCTTTAAGTTTTCAGAGATATGATGCAGTAATATGAGCAGTGTCTGTGACTTAATCCTTTATAATTTGAGAACTGACAAACTTAACACTGGCTGATGTAACCCTCTGTGGTTCAAGTATTATTGGATTGGCAGATTTTTGCCACTGATGCTCTCTCCATTTGCACATAATTAATTAGTAATAAGTGTGGAAATTGTATTATGACCTAGTTATATATCTCTGTGGACATCTGTGTATTTAGAGAAAATGATAGTTCTATATAGAATATATGAAAGTAATTTCAAATGCTATTCAGTGTATAAATGTACTTGTGGGTGAGAAATATCTCATTGGAATGTATTAAAACTGTTGTCCCTGAATATGCTTTAAATATCATGGAACATCTTGACATTTTCAACTTTTGGCACAATACCTCTGGATGTGAACTATTACCTCTGATGAGATTATTATTAATCTAAATAGCAACTAAAACTACTTCAATGTTTGGAAAAATCATGTGGCTTTTTTTCTGTTATTGTTTACTTTTTCTAGTTTAAGTCTATTAGAAGTCTCTAAACCACATACCTTAAATAAAATTATATACTTATGAAACATGACCCTTTTAACTAGGCTGACTCACTAATTTTTGAGCACCAGTGATACCCTTCCTCATTATTTGCAGAACATTTTTGGTGAATTTGTCTGATAGAGTCTCAAACAAGGACACAGAAGAAGAAAACTGAAACATTCATCACTGAAATACTGAAAAAGTGGTATTTTGCATAAAGGTTGTGAGAGTTATGACTATATACAGGGGTGTGCAAAAGTAGGTTTATAGTTGTGAGTACACAAAACACAGAGTTTATTCTTGTATTATTTATTAATTACTGCTTTCTCCATACAAACAGCATTAAACATACTTTTGCTCACCCCTGTATACATTTGCTTATGTGTACTCTTTCTTCATATATGAACAAGTATACATAAGCAAATCATCATACCTTCCTTAGAAGTTTAATGAACACCTATTTTCTATGAAGTATATTATGTAATGGAGTTAAGATGAGAAAGAAAACAAACTTCGTATTATATGCTACTTGAAGTATGTTTAAGAAAGAAAAAGATATTGTTTTGAATTACTGTCTAGCATCTATTACCAGAACTATCAGAATGTATGGTAGCTTCTTGGAAATTACATTTAAAGAAATATTGCAGTAGCCCATAATGGGTATATATGATTTAGCATAAACACATGTGAGTTAGACAGGGAGATTTAATATAAGATAAGCTCAATTTAATATGACTGTCAAAAGTACAATGGCATTTTAGGCTGCAATGCCACAATTATAATATTTAAAATAAAATACAGTTGCTTTATTATAGTTGAATAATAGACTTAGCTCTGCATGCTCCATTTTAAGACAAATTATATACAAACTAGAGATATACAATATGATATCTTCAGAAGAGTGATCAGTATAACTAAAGTACCTGAAACCTTGCTTGACCATAAAAAGGGTAGAAAACAGTGGAGAATATCAAGAAAAAGTTGCTAGGTATGAAAGCAAGTTGATATATCCTAAATTTACAGAATAGCTTTCTGTTAGAGATGTCAAGAAGTAAAATATACTTAATCAAAAGATACAAAGTTATCTGTCACTAGAGCTGTTCAAGCTAAATTTATTTGACAAGTGGGTTGAAATGATTTAGAAGAGAGCCCAACCTCTGAAATCTGGTGGACCAAATGAACTTTAATTTCCCTTTCAACATCAAAATACTATGCTTTTGAAATGCACATTAAAATAACTATACAAGTCAATAAATGCCAGTCACCAAATAACTCTTAAGTGCTGAGGGAGATTAGAGGTGGGAGAAATAAATGGCTTCTATAGTGGAAAAAGCCTCAAAGAAGTAATGGGATTTAAATTGGGCCTTTGGGGAAGATAAGAAAAGAGCATGTTGAAAACATTCTAATAAAGGGAACATATTTGATCAAAGATAAGAAAAATCCAGCTAGGCATGGAGTGCACAGGAAAAAATACTAATGATGAAATATTACATTTATATAGTTTATATCAGTTTTCAAAATGCATAACCAATATTATCAAATTTTCCTCTCACAATGTCACTGTAAGATAATATTATTCCATATTATACAAAAGGAAACTAAAATTCAGGTTGGTCACAGTAAAACTGAAACTACATCTTGCATTTTATAACTTGCTGTCAAATGTTCATTTTACTCTGTCTTAAATGATGTCTCATGGAGCAAGGAGGAAGTTTTTGGTTTTCTCTGCAGTCATATAACTTGGAACTTCCAACAAAGTTCTAAATTTTGAACACTAAGTAATACATATTTATTGTTTCACAATTTAATATGCATTTGTATGAGAAATATGTTTCTTTGAATATATGCTGAATCCACTATTTGAAAGATGAATAAATTATATGTCATTACAATGTGCAAGTTCAGCTGTTATGAAAGCCGCTTGTATAAGTTAAACTGACTCATAAAGTAGTAGTTGCATTATTAGTCCATGCGTCTTCCTGACATGGGGAGGGAGAGGGCGCTGACATATCTTCCTTTCACTGTTTCATCTCCCTGGAACACCCATTTCTCCAGGCCTGAATGACTATTATTATATTACCTAAATCCACATATATTATATATATATATGTCATATGACATTTAGTCATATATATGTCTATATAATCATTCAGGCAATACGGGATGGGGCAAAAGTAATTTTACAGTTGTTTAGAAATATAATAATTAATAAATAATAATAGAAGAATCAACCCTGTACTTACATGTAAACTTTCTTTTCCCCACTCTATATATGAGAGTGAATATACCTGCATATTCATTGTCAAGATGAATAGAATTATAGACCAAATGATGACCTGATCAAGAACACATTATTTACATATGTGGAGATACATTTGGCATACCTCTCTCATATTGAGAGATAATAAGGCATGTCACATTGCTCTTTAAGAGTTATATAAACATGACACTTCTTCATTTTTCATTCTGTAAATGGTAAGGAGAACATGTGTATTTGAGTCACTAAAAGAAACTAGAAAATTCTACAATACTGTGAAATATTTAAAGTTTCATATTTGTTGCATAACAGCATATCATAACCTAGATATAGTATAGTTAGCTAACTGAATGTATATATGCCACACTTTTTTCTTTCTAATTGTATACTTACTTTTCTTATGGTAAATAACATTGGGACCTACCTTATTTGTCATATGTTGTCAGCCCTTAGTTTTTAACCTTTCTTCCAATTCCACAAAGAATAAAACAGGTTAAAAATTGTAACACTTTCTTATGCTATATAAAGTTGAACCATTCTAATAATTTTTTTCTCTACTAAAAAAATTACATTCTCTTCCTATATTGGTAGAGGGCAAGTTTAAATAACTTAGATACACAATAACATTTTATGATATTTCCTAAGTTTTATATCATGTTCAGAGTATGAAAATTAAGCTATATTTGACAGGTAAACAATGCCATTTTCTGCACTTGAAGACATAAAGAAGACTTAAAAAGCACACCAACTGTTTTAGTCAGCAGTTGGTTCCGGAGAACAAAATCTATTCTAGCTTAAGGAGAAAGGATTTATTACAGGCTGTTAGGAAGAAAACCACACATCAGAACTTGACCACCAAGAAAACTGCTGCCTGAGACATGATTAGTAAGATATACAAACAGAAGGCTAAGTATAGAATTTGGAAACTGCTGCTCTATCTGCTACTCCCAAATCGCATACCTCTGTCACAACCTCCAGCAGCAAAATGGATATCTTGTTATCTATTTTCCATACGTAGAAGTTCCAAATTGAAGTCTTACCCCCATGACCTTACTAATAAGATAATCTGAGAAATGTATTATTTTAAAATCTTTCCAGCCTCTCCAGCACAAGAAAGCACACTAGAAAAGGAGTGGTGTGGATGTTGAGAAAGCAGATATACCATATACATCAATCACATAGAACATTTACCTTCTAATTTCCATGTTGACTACTATTGCAAACAATACTGCATATTAAGAAATGTGCATAATAATTTAAGGCTAAGTTATTAAAATTAAGTGTTTCAACTCCCAAACTGATTTATTTCCAAGTTATTATTCCTATTTTTATCCCCTATAGTGGAAGAGAAAGAGAGTCCTCCAAGGGGAGAATATGCTAGACAGAAAGAACAGCAAAGGGGAACCTATGCCCAACTATACATACATACATACATACATACATACATACATACATATATACATGAAATTTTTAAAAAGTAGAGCAAGTAAGTCAATGGCACTGGAGAAAGTGAGCAAGTAGGAACTTAAAAGAAAGTGACGTCAGAGAAGTAATAGAGATGTACATTAGGTAACACTTTGTGAGTGGAAGGGATTTGCCTTTTACTCTAAGATAGGAACACCCAGAGTTTTGAGCAAAGAAGGACATGATTTACCTTAGGTTTAAGTAGATCATTTGTCAACACGTTTAGAATGGACTGCGAGGAATAAATCAATGGTAAAATCAGGCAACTAGTTAGCAGGCTGTTTGTTGTAGTGATCCTAGAGAGAGACAGTGGTGGGATGGACTGAACTGATATTAGCAGGGATGGTAAAAAGTGATTGGATTTTTAATATCTTGTGAAATTAGAGGCAATGGGATTTGCTGATGAATTAGATGTAAGATGTGAGAGAAAGGGGAGATCGCAATGTTTTTGAACTAGAAGGAAGAATGGTGTTGCTCTTAATTAAAATCTACAAGTGCCTCTGTCCATTTGGGCTGTTAGGACAAAGCACCATACCCTGGGTGACTTATTAACAATAGAAACATATTTATTCCAGTTCTAGAGGCTGACAGATTGATATCAGGGTGCCAGTATAATCCATTTCTGGTAAGAACGTTCCTTTTGGGTTTTAGACTAACAAATTCTTGCTGTATCCTCACCTGGAAAAAAAAGAAAAAACACACAGTTAACTCTCTGGCCTCTTCAAGTAAAAGCATTAATCCTATTCATGGGGGCTCCACCCTCATGATCTAATTACCTTCAAAAGGCCCCACCTTTCAAAATCATTACATTAGGATTAGGGTTTCAGTGTAAGAATTTTGCAGGAGACACAAACATTCATTTCCTAACATCAAGGTCCCCGAAACAGCAATTTTTGATGATAAGAATATAAAGAGCTCGATTTTGGACTGAACACCTACAGAAGTCTAGAGACAACAATGTTTCAATGAAGGCTAGTCTGTTATATGATTTTGACAATAAAATATGAGGCTGAGAAATAACCATTGGATGCATCAGAATGGAGTACATTGATTACCTTGAGAGTTAAAATTTCAGTAGAGTATTTGAGAGGGACACCAGGTGGGAATAGGTTAAATGAATCATGGGAAAGGAGGAATTGAGCATGAACACTGAAAACTTTTCAAAGATGTTTTACTGAATAATAAATAAAATTTGTATGGCAGTAGATAGACAGAAAAGTGGCATATGCTTTTGTTTTGTTCTTAGTTAGATTGGAGAAAAAACAACATTCCTGTTTGCCTATGAGAATTACTTTATTTCTCAAACCACTTCAGTGAAATCTTTAGAGTGATTTATAATGACTTTGTGATTTCTTTTTTTTATGAAACAACATCATTTTTTTCACATTTTGTGATTACTTAACAGAAAATTTCATTATATCACAGAGACAATTGTAGCCAATTTTAAAATATATTTCATTTTAATATAAAACACAAATAAGCATTGTTGATGTAAAAAAATCCAAATCTCCAGAAAAATTTTATAAGTTTATTTCAGCCAAGTTGACAACAAATCAGAAAGCAAGATCTAAAATACTAACATGACAATTTTGTCATTTTTTATACATTTGAAATTAAAGAGGGGGCATAAAGATTACATGAAGATGGGAGAAATCAAGGCAGAGATTATATTAGAAAATAGTTAAGATTATTTGCTGTCTTGATGGCAGTCATATATTAAAAAGAAGGGTCTGAATAAAGGCATTTCAAGTATGTGTTAACCTATTTGCGCAAACAATAGTCGAACTTGCTCAAGGAAAATATGAGCCTTTTAAAGAAGTTTTATGTTTAGGGTGTGACTACTGACCTAGACCTACCCAGGTAGGAATTTATGATCAGATTACCCTGTGATGTTATGATCCATAGAGCCCTTGTTTTTATCCACAGTTCTGGTTTTTGGTTATAAGTCAATCTGAAAGATGTAGTAATGACAAACTTTTAGTTGGCTAGTGTAGTCTCACAGAGCTAGGAGGGCTCATTCCTAGGAAATCTCAGTATGCATATGGTTGTGTTGACCACTGGGGATAGATAGGGTAATATCATACCCATGGAATCTGAGTTGAGCCAATTATTTCCCAAGAAGAGAAGAGCAAGTAAATGGAAGGCAGTCAGAGCTTATGGCTTTCAGTGTTAACAAAACACCCTGGATCATTTCTATTCTGTGGACTTTTATAACTACAGTTTTATCAACTGTCTCATCTTTATGTATTTAGCATTTAGTATAACACTGACGCAAACCATAAAAAGGGTAATGTTCAGTAATCATAAAGAGCTGGTCTATACAGAAAAACCCCCAAGAGCAAGTGTAAATATTACTATGACTAATACCATTAGCATATAGGTAAAGACAAATGAGATGGATTCTGCATTCAATATCAAGCTGTAGTTAGCCCTTGTTAATGTCTTGGAATAACTGTCTGTCTCTGATGACAACAGCTCCTCACCCTTGAGGGGCTGATGTCCCTTGTAGGTAGAGGTGAGTGTCAGAGATGGATAGCTGTCCCTTTGTGGTTTGGCACCTGCTAAGGTTCCTTTCAATGAGGTTGGAGAGTGTTTTTTATTTGATGTCCTTTCCAAAAACCAGTATCTAAAGTCTCTTGTCCTGGGGGCTGGCTATGAAAGAAAGCAGTTACCAGGTTGGCATTTTCTGGAAGTTACTCTGTCAGACTTTGGCAATTTATGTCCTTTTTCAATAATATCAGCTCATAAGTTCCTTCATATATGTTCAGCTTAAATCCATTAGGATGCAATTCATGAAGGAAAGTAAAAAACAAAAAAAGTAAAAAAAAAATGGAGTGTATCAGGGAGACAGGAAAAGAACCAAGCAGCTGTCTTGAATTTTCCAAAGCCCCAACTATTTATTTAACTTACAATCATTGTTTATCCATATAATATACCCTAGATATTTTATCACTTATTTTATAGTATTTTAATTGCAATTTTCTATTAATAAACAAATCCTTTGAAGTGTTTCACCTTTTGGAACACTACAAAGTTATTCCTATGTATATTAAGATTTTAATTCTTAAAACCTTAAATTCTAATGAAAACTAAGAAGTAAGCAATTAACATACTTTAATTTGACAAACTTATAAAGATATTTTATAACCTCTAGAAACATACTCTATTTTACTGGCAAATATATTTAAGATATTTTATAATCCCTGGAAATATATTTAATAGACATCATAGTCAATTATTAACATGGACTTATTTTTGTAAAACCCAAGTAAAATAAAGACTAGTCTGTTCTACTTAAACCAACAATTAACTAGTTTTATTTACAAAGGGTTCATCTTAGATCACATGAAGTTGGAAAGCATTGAGTTAATTTCTGTATTTCTGAGAATTTTAGAATACCCAAATCCTTACAAGTGCTTGCCTTTCAATTAATTTTTAAAATACCATCCAAGGTAGAAAATTATCTTACATTTACAACATACATATATAGATATAAAAAAACAGACATAGACACAATGGTTGGATCCAAAATTTGTGTCGGAAACCTTATACAATTTATATTTTTCCTTGACAAGTCAAGTTCCAAATGGTCTTTCCCCTTTTAAAATAAGAACATCCATTTTTAATGCCTCAAAGAATTGGGTTGACACCAAATGACACCATAGGTCGATCCATTTATCTAAATACTCTGAAACTTTGAGAGACCAATGAAATGTCCTTTCTTTCTGCTTAATTGTATAGCCATCTTTTTCTAATTTTGTGGATGGAAGAATAATGTAGAAGTGTCAGAGGATCCTCATCTTGGCCATCTTAGAGTTAATGGGAGGTTGACTACCCTGGGGCTGGGTGACCTCAGGGGAACAATCCCCTGTTAATTTTGAGATCTATAGACTATGGAAAAACTTGTAGAGAAAGCTAGCCTTTACATGCACATCTCCATATGTGTCAAATGTGGTAAATATCCCTGTAGAACTGCTTTATGTCTTAGAAATTTTTTTTTTTTTTTTTGCATAGGAAACCCCACAAAGATTCCTAGTTACCTTAAAATACAGAAACAAGGGCCAGCAAGAGCTGACCAGATGCTATCAGAACCAAAACACTTTCCAAGGCATGGGCTTCTGTCTCTTAGGGTAAACCCATTCCAAGGTTTCTGGTCTTTCTCCCTAGGTCTCCCTGCAGCTTCTCCATGGTTACCACACTGGATGACTCCAGGTGCACATCAATGTCAGTTGGGATTCTGGAATCTGAATAACTATTGTCACCCCATTGGCTACTTCAGTTGGGGAAGCAAGTGTCTTTTCTTATTTAGAGCTAAAGAGTCCAGTCTCTCTTTTAACCAACAATAGTTTTATTCAAACTCTCAGTAAGTAATCCAATTAAAAAGGCAAAATTAAAGTAGCAATTCATTCTTTATCCTTTTGCTGAATTATCTCAACCATTATCGAGATTTTTTTAAGAACAGCTCAAATAAAATTATGACCTGCTGTTTAAAACAAAGGGGTCTGGAATTCCAAGACCATCCTAGCTCACCATATCTGAAGTGGGAAGACAATGGGGTACAATGGGCCCTTGTGTGTACCTAACACTGGGTTTGGGGCTGCAGTGTGGTCCTGGGTGGGCTTTTTCAGAATCCTACTGACTACATGAAGTAAATGTCTAAACCTGTGGAATTTATATAAATTTACTTGTACCAAACTGATGGCACATGCCAGGAACCAAGATCTAAAATGCTCTCTGGCTTTTTGATTCTTAGAAGGGGGTGGAAAACAGATACAGCATACTTACATCTATAAATACCAGTATTAAACTCTTCTGCCATGCAGAAATACAGGCTCCTTTGGGATGTAAAATGAAAATCTACTAGTCACTGAATGAATAAAGCTAATTAAAAATAGAAAAAAAAACTCCTTGTTACATGGACCACATTTTACTTAAATTTGGATTGTAAGCAATAGGATCAAAGCATACAAGCTTACAAGTGTGTTGGATGTCAAGAAAACAAGTAATGGTGAGTCAGAGACATAATGTGAGATAGAAATTCAATTAGTGAAGGAGACAGGTATGACCCACTATAATCATACTAATTAAAACATAACAGATTCCATTTCCCCTTAAAAAGAGAGAAAGATTTGAAGATCAAGTAACTTGGTGAGTTGCTGCTCAATGATTGGGTGTATGAGAAAGTCAGTGTAAGAAAGAAAGATCTGTGGAAGGAACCAATCAAAAACAGGCAGCCAAAGTCTGTAATGAAAAAAAAAATAAGGAAATAGATTTTCTAATGAATGTATAAGAGCAGATTTCTGATAACTTGAAAATTATTAAGATGGTATATTTGTATAAAATTTATTTATCCTTAAGAATATTAAGAAGATACATATAGTATGTTAAAGCATAATGAAGATCTTATGGAAATAACTATTAAATAAAAGAGGGTCCAAGGAACACAAGGGATATTTAGTAATTGAGATATCTTAAAGAGTTTTGAAATAAAATATCAATATCAGCAGTTTAAATTGGTTAGTAAACATGATGTTAAGCAGGTCACCTCCATCTTTTACCATGTGCTTGCCTTGCAGTGTTGTTTTCCATGTATAAAATGGGGGTTAAAATAGTATCTACATCTTAGACTTGTGGTGTTTCAATGAGTTAGTATATATTGTGTTTAGAATATTGTGACACTTAGAGAGGATTTGATAATTGTTAAACATTATCATTATCATCATTCTTTTAAATTATTACTCTATAACTGAGGAATCTAACATGCTAGAGGTCAATTATTCCTTCTATATATGGCCAGGATTAATTTAACAATTATTTATGATTTACTTATATTATTTGAGATTCAGTGCTAAATGTTGGAAGAACAGCAGTTTACAGGATAGACACTGTCTTAACTCTCTTTAGGTAACTCTGACTGTGGACATAATGCAGTTAAGTGAGTTAACTTAGGAAAAGTAAATCCTCAACAGAGTCAAGTGTGGATAACATTGCTTTAAGAATTAGGTTTTTTCAAAGAGTAATTTCAGAGATTTGTCCTGGTATTTGTAAAGCTAAGGAAGCTTTCATTAAGAGGTAGAAGGTTCAGTTAATGACAGCTTTTAATCTAATTATATCTGAGAAAGTATAATTTGAAAAACTGGAGAGAGTACAATGAATTATAATAGGAAAATGAAGGTGCTGTGGAGGGACCTAACAGCCAAGAAAATGCTCTGGGAAGAGAGGATGGGGTACAGAAGACCCCAGAAAAAATAACAAGAAAAATATATTCCCTTAATTAAATGTTTTGTGGAACTATTATAAGATACTATATTAAATTACACTCTTTAAAACCAATGATATACTAAGGAAATGAAAAGGTTGATTAATAAAAGTAAAGAACTGAAGTAAACATGAGCATGGGATAACTTAGTTAAAGTGCATTTGACAAAAATAGGAAAAAATGTAAAAAGGTACAAAACTGAAGGAATGAAAATTGTAATTTGATATCAGGACTAAAACAATAATGTTTTATCATTTTCCATACACTCCAATATTATTAGGATTCCTATATGACATTACTAGTAAAATACAACTTCTCTCTATACTCCTCATTCCCACCACTCTGCAAAAAAAAATAGTGCTGAAGAAATGACAGGAAAAAAAATAACGTGAATCAACTCATGGGATTAAAAGAATAAAGATATTGGACATAAGCATAGTAAAATTGAAAATATTAAATATTCCATTTTAAGAGAAAATTCTACCTTGACCCATACTATCAATAAGCACCATCTTTATTGTGGAGAACATTTTTTTTTTCTTTTCATTCCTTCTCATACACCCCACTTCATGAGAATGGAGAACAATATACTAAACTTCAAAATCATCTGGAGATAATTTCAAGATTCAAAAATCAATAGCTGGTCAACTTAAAACTCACCCTTAAAAAATCTAGCAAAAAGCTAAATGTCATGTGTCAAGCGTATGTACACTTAAGACATTATTGTTGAAGTCCTTTCAGTTAACCATTAACCTCCTGGTGTCCAGATAACTTATTCATTGAACTCTTACCTCCCTTTCCAGCAGAATTTGTCTATGAATTTTTAACTGGGGCCAAACCTTTCAGAGTCTTCCTCTTTTAGCTAAATTCTTATCATTTCTTCTCCCCAGGCTTAACTACTCATCTTTCACTTCCCATAATCAATTACTGAGCATCTGAGCAACCCCAGTCAGTATAATTCCCCAACTAAGTATAATAACCCTGGAAGTTCAGTACTCTTTAGCACTATAAAAATATTTCAAATCTGTACCTCATGTATTACAGGCTCCTATTTATTTATTTTTGTCACCATTCAAATAATCATGTGTTTCAAGGTATAGAAGTAGAATAAAAAGTCTTTTTTAATAGCCATCTGTAATTCTATTTCCTTCTATGTTCAAATTCTCAAAATAGGTTCACAATATCTCTTACATAACCTCAAAGAGATGATCTAAGTAAAAAGTATAATCGAAAGCCAGTTACCTGATTCCAATGTGAGTCATCCTGCCCTCTTCAGTGACTATTTATTAATTTTAATGCCCAGTGTTTGGGTCTACCTTTGCATATTCTATATGGTATCAGAAACATTTTGTCACTTTTAAAATAGTATTTGTAATTTTTGCTATTATTGTTAGTTCCCTGTATCTGTGTGAAACTGGTTCTCAGCTTGATGATGTGGTGACTATTTTAGTTGTAACTTTTATCTCTTACTTTCATGAAAATGGGACATTTTAAATGCTTGTGACCATTAATAAAACTCTGCATGTGGTGAGTATGCGTGTATTTAGAGAAAGAGAGAGAGCAACAGAAGTAAGAGTTTAATCTAGGTGTTAACCCCAGGGTCTTGGAAAAGTTCCCATTTGAGTAATTGAATTTTTATTAACTCACTTCCTCTTGCAGGTATTTTCCATTTAATGCAGTACACTGTTCTGTCTTTTTGTTTTGTTTTGTTTTTTTCCTAACTGTTAAGCTGTTGCTATTTTCTCCCAGTGGTTACTATATTTTATCATTGAATAAAGGATTAATTGGTAAATTAAATCATTGTATTTTAATAAATGTGCTTTGGAATCCTCCCTTATTTTAAAGCAGATAATGAGGGAAAAATAGAAAGAAAGATGATAGCAACACAGGTGGAGGAAGTCAAGATGTTTTGGAAGTCAAGAATATTGTTTTAAAATATTCTATATTTTATTTTAGCATCATCTTCTAATTCTGTAGACCTTTGTCCCAGAAAATAATGGAAGTGAATGGTTTCACTCTTTTATAGGATGATTCATTTAGGGAGTCTGTGGAAAACAATAGAATGGGCTTTTTGAAAAGAAGTAGAAGATAGATATGGCTGTTTGTTTTTTGTCTTCTGAATAATGACTGGTGACAACACAGATGTTAAACACAAAATATTACAGGGATTAATTCATAGTGCTCTAGTTTGTATCCAAGGTCATGTGTAGTGCAAACAATAAGTTACAGCCAGGAAGTCTATAGTGGCAATTAAGGACCACCTAGGGTGGGGGTGAAGCTGAATGCGGCTTCAACCCTAGGAGGCCTGCAGTCACTTCAGCGTACCTCCTTGGAATGCCTTCTTGTTTATATAAATTAAACAAAAGTGAATTTTCTCCCCTTTAGGGAACAAACAATCCATGGCTCAGATCCTGCTGTCTAAGCATTTCCTCTCTTAGAATTGCAACTGAATCTCCACTAAACAGCAATTAGCATTTTAATAGTATTAATAACATTCGTGATTTTAACAATCTGAAGCTTTCTGCTTTTTACTGATGTCTTTTGTTGCAATTTTGTCTAATAGTCTGCCCAGGGTAGCAAAACATAACCAATTAGAACATTTGCCAAACAGCAAGGAATCTGGAGGTTCAATGCTACTCAACAAAACATAAAAATGGTTGTATGAAATAACGTTTGCACCAGCAAAGCTAGTAGTGTGCTGAAGGTAAGGGCTGGGCTGTCTCCTTACCTTATGGTTCTGCAACGAAACCGAAGTGACTTGATCAATGTTGCATAACTAGCGTCAGATTAGAAAAAATAAACCTGGCAGTCTCTTATCGAGTCTCTTGAAGCCTAAATTCCTTACTCTTTACAGAAAGTATGACTGTACAGAAAACTGAGTATTTTTAGTTTAATTCCAGGTTGCACTATTTGTCTGGGAAGAATTCTTTAATTCTATTCTTAATTCGATTTCATTATGAATTCTTTTAACACCTTGCATCTTTCTTTCAATTAACTCAGTAAATGTATTTATATAATGATAACAAACTAACTGCCCTGGCAGGTGTGACTCAGTTGGCTGGAGCGCTGGCTCTCATAACGGAAAGGTTGCTGGTTCTATTCCCAGTCAGAACACATACCTAAGCTGCAGGTTCATCCCCAGTCTGGGGGCCTGCCATCCCTAGTCCAGGCATCTCTGGGAGGCAACCAATTGATGCTGACGCTTCTCTGTCACACCCATGTTTCTCTCTCTCCCTTCCTCTTTCCCTTTTTTCTCTCTCTAAAGGCAATGAAAAAATGTCCTTGGTTGTGGATAAGAAAAAAAAAAAAAAAGCAATTAAGATTCATTGAGTGCTCAATATGTGCTAGGCATGAAATCAAAAACTTAAAATGTTTCATTTCTTTTAATCTTCACAACAATCCTTATTCTGGAGTCTATCATTATTATTATTATTTTTATTAATTACAGGCACTGAGGCTTAGAGAGATTATTTGTTAAAGGTCAAAAACTAGTAAATAATAAATCAAGGCTTCTAACCCATGTTCCTCTAGCTTCAAGGTCTGCATTCGACATTATAGTGCCTTTCTTGTGTGATATTTTTTGGGGGTGGGGAGGTGTTGGTTTTATTTTGATTTTCTGAAACATCTGCTTCCATGTCCAGGCTGTAAAATCTACAAGGATAAGACTCATTTCTATTGATTTTGCTGCTTTCTGAATTACCCTAGTGCTTGGTACATTGAAAAGGATTGACAGAACATTTTTGAATAAATAAATGAATATGGATAACTGTGATTTGTCCATCCAGATTTCCATATAGCTTTTGTTTTCTGGTTCAGTGTGATTTAAGCCTCCTGTGTCCCCGATTCCTAAAGGAAGCCTACAGAAATTAGAGCAATTACTGGTACTCCATCTTCTTACTAATGTTCATCTTCCTCTAGGTTTGTGTGTTTATACATGTGCAAAACATCATATCCCGTGCTGGTTCCACAAAGGAAGTTAAGTAATGACACCTCTTGCTCGTCTTTCTCTCTCGTGCCAGTGCATGTACCTGCACATGTGTTTGCTGGGAAGAAAATGGGAGTTATGAGGAATGTTTTGGTCACTTTAGTGTTACTCTTACCCAAATCTGACCTAATTCAACTGAGGATATTATTGTATAAACTCATTAGACTATTAGAAAGTAATGTTATTCTATTGAAAATATGAAAAACTATGGATATACATATTTATATACATGATGGGATAGCCAGATGAATAATAGAGTTGGAATAATTTTTCCAAGAAGAATTTAGAGAAATCCAGGAAAGTAGAAGAATGGTGATTAATTGTGGAAAGCAAGGACTCTTCCAAGTGGTGCAATGAATTCTTAGGACATTCTATCATTTAAGAGTCAAACTTTTCAGATTTAAGTATGAGAATCATTTAAAGATCTTATTTTTTTTATTGCTATTCTATTACAGTTGTCCCAGTCTTTCCCCCTTTGCCCTCCTCCACCCAGCCCAACCCCCACTCCCACAGACAATCCCTACACTGTTGTCCAAGTCCCTGGGTCATTCATACATGTTCTTGGACTAGTCCCTCCCCCTACTTTCCATTATCCCCCTCACCCCTCATTTCTTGCTGCTGTCAGTCTGTTTTATGTTTCCATGTCTCTGGCTCTATTTTGCTTGTTAGTTTATTTTGTTCATTGGATTCTTCTTATAAGTAAGTAGGATCAAATGGTACTTGTCTTTCACCAACTGGTTTATTTCACTTAGCATAATATTCTCCAGCTCCATCCATGTTGTCACAAAAGGTAGGAGTTCCTTCTGTCTTTCTGCTGCTTAGTATTCCGTTGTGTAAATGCACCACAGTTTTTTGATCCACTCATTTACTGATGGGCACTTGGGTTGCTTCCAGCACTTGGCTATTGTAAATAATGCTGCTATGAACATTGGGATGCATAGGTTGTTCTGAATTGGTGTTTCAGGATTCTTAGGGTATACTCCCAGCAGTGGAACTGCTGGGTCAAAAGGCAGTTCCATTTTTAGTTTTTTGAGGAAATTCCATACCGTTTTCCACAGTGGTTTTACCAGTTTGCATTCCCACCAACAGTGCTCTAGGGTTCCCTTTTCTCCACATCCTTGCCAGTACTTGTTGTTTGTTCATTTATTAATGATGGCCATTTTGTCAGGTGTGAGGCGATACCTCATTGTGGCTTTAATTTACATCTCTCTGTTGGCTAGTGATGCTGAGCATTTTTAAATATGCCTATGGGCCCTGTGTATGTCCTCCTTGGAAAAGCATCTATTCAGGTCCTTCTCCCATTTTTAAATTGGATTGTTTGTCTTCCTGGCATTGAGTCATATTGTCGTTAATGCACAGTAAGCATGAAACAAATTTAGAAAATGGTTATTTAATATTTTTACTTATTTTGCTTTTCATGATGGTTGTTTTTACTAAACCCTGGACTCAGCTAACCATGACACCCTCTTTGATTTTCCAGACTTTCTTATTTTTCTCTTTGTAAATTATATTATCAGGAATTTCAGGCAGAAATAACTTTTCAGTCCATGGCCAAGTATATGTTTTGTACTTGAGTTGTGAAAATTCAGTTTCAGTTCCCCAGTAAAACACAACTTAAATTCAAAGACTGAAATTAAAACAAAAGTGAATAAGTATGTTGTCTCCATGGTAATTCAGCCTGTATAAGGAAAAAGGGGAGGATGTGGTTCCCTAATTTCCTTAGTATAATAGTTTCATAGGATTTACTCCTTAGCATTGCTACTACTGATGTTGAGTTCCATACTTGACAGGAAGCTCTTCAATGAAAAAATACATACACACACACACACACACACACACACACACATAAAATTTCTTTAGGTGCTAAATCTCCATTCACAATGCCAAATCAAACCGTCCTTAAAACCCAACTTGTATTTCAATACTGTTTTAACACTGGGTTTGATCACCTGAACTGAACTTTCAAGTGAAAACTTGGTGGGAAAGAAATTATTTCCCTTTTAGTTTTAAATTTCCAATGTTTTGTGTGAAAACTTACATGGTATATTACTGTAAGAAAATATTCAGCTATTCAGTTGCCCATTTAACTTTTGGTACGCATTTTCCTTTTTCTAGTTTTGATCCACTAATATCTCCTTAATGATCTCAACACATACATTTGTTGTTGTCACATGAAGTACTAGGCCTTCTAAGGTTTACATACTCTGCATATAGCTGTGCTAGCAAGGGAGCGCACTAGCAGTTACTTCTTGATATGAATAAACTGCTCCATGAGCTATAAGAATTGCCCAGTTCACAAGCTCACATTCTTGTCAGAGGTCACTTAATCTTCTAAGTTAATTATAGCATATTAAGAATTCTCTGCTTCTGAAGATTATGTTCCAGGTATGGAGTCAAAACTATTTAAGGCAAGACCAGAAATGAAAGTTGTATCACTCAGGTCTGTCTGAAAAGGCAGGGTTAAATTAGTTTCAAATGATATATAAGGTATCAAGGGAAATATCTCACAGTTATTTTGACTGCTGCAGCATCAATATTCAAAAATAATATCTGGAAATGATGAAAAAAATGACAGTAATAAAATTATTTTTTATTAAGTTAATGCAATGATTGTGAGAAGTACAAGATCGACAGTCCAAGCATCTGAAGTATTCTTTTCAAAGAACAGAAAACACATTCATAGCAGATAGGTAAATTTCCTCTGCCTTTCTAGTATGTCTCAATCTGTTTAAGAGTGAAATGATAAGGAGGGCACTGGTCTTGAGATCGTGTTGTTTCATATTATTAGGAGCACTCATAGAATAACTGATAGTAAAAGTGGTATCAAAGAGATTCAGACCTAAGCATCTTCCAAACATGTTAATACTTGCATTCTGAATTAATCCTTTACATATCCAGAGGGTCATAAATGTGAGCCATTTCAACTCTATGCTTATGTACTTAATATACTTAATATAAATTAAGCCTCAACAACTTCATATGTCTTACATTGCAAAGAGATTGGGGAGGATGGTGATGGAGAGGAAGCTTAATTACATTCATCTAGCAATGTGGGAAGATAAAAAATTTGAATAAGTTAACAGAACCCTCAGCCACCCAGATTAGCATATTTTGACTAGTGTTACTCTAAAACTCAAGTAAAGTTAGAATTAGTACCGAAAAAATTCTTATGTATCAGAGAATATGACTCATCTAATATTGTAAAATTTCACTTACAACCCAATTAACATGTTACTCTTTAAATAAAAATCAAACAGCCCCAGTTGGTGTAGTTCAGTGGATCGAGCACTGGCTGGTGAACCAAAGGGTCTCTGGTTCGATTCTCAGTCAGGCCACATGCCTGGGTTGCTGGCCATATCCCCAGTAGGGCACTCATGAGAGGCAACCACACACTGATGTTTCTCTCCCTCTCTTTCTCCTTCTTTTCCCCTCTCTCTAAAAATAAAGAAAGAAAATCTTTAAAATAAATAAATACTAAACAGATTTAGGGCATGGTTACTATTTTCAATGTTATTTTTAGAATGTTGACTAATGTTTTAGTAAAACCACTTTCATTTACAAAAGTGGCAATATTTTCTACTTTTAGTTGGTGTTTTACCTGAGGTTTTGTTCCAAACAAAGAATGCTGTAAAGAAAATGGAGCTTAGGTTTAAGATGGGGGAAGTAGGAAGATCCTGAGCTCGGTTCGTCCTAGAGACACACAAACTAAGTTAAGTATAGAGCAATCATCACTGAGAGAATCCTGCAAACTAGCTGAAAGATTTTCTGCAATTAAGATATAAAGAAACTGCCACATTGAGATGGATTGGGGGCCTAAAGATATGGTCTAGTCAGGACCCACACCTCCAGTGCAGTGATGCACAAGCAGGAGGGCTATTACACTGTGCCGATGCCCCACAAGGAGTGATGAGTGGAAGAACCACTCTGGGCACCCCAGCCCAGGGGCTATGCACAGGAAAGAGATGCCTCATAACATCTGGCTTTGAAAACTACTGGGGCTCACATCCAAAAGATCTGAAGGCCTGTAGAAAACTGAGACTCCACCCTTAAAGGGCTTATGCAGAAAGTCACTCACTCTGAGTTCCAGCACAGAGAGAGCAGTCTGAAGAGCTTCTGGGTCATACAGCAAGTATGACTCAGTAGAAAATTTCTCCAGGGATGAAAGAACAGGTGGGCACCATTATTTCTTTTTGTTGTTGTTGTTGTTATATTTCTTATTTTATTTTATTTTATTTTATTTTATTTTATTTTATTTTATTTTATTTTATTTCATTTCATTTCATTTCATTTTATTTTATTTTATTTTATTTTATTTTATTTTATTATTTTATTCTCCTTTCACTAAGCTAGCTTATTGCATGTGGACACCAATTCTGATACTGTCCATGAACCTGACTATTACCATTAACTCTGCTTCAGCATTCACCTGAGGTATCTATTTACCCTAGTGTCCCAACTGGCTCCAGATCTGATACATGTGATAGGTGGCTTAGGCCAGCACCGCAACACTTCCAAGGTAGCTTTGACTCAGGGGGCCAGCCCCTGCACACCATTTATAGAACATTATATCCAAAAAAACAGAATACACTTCCATTTAATTGCATGTGGAACATTCTTCAGGCTAGATCACATATTAGTCCATAAAACAAGACTCAATAAATTTAAGGAGATTGAAATCATATCATATATCTTCTGACAACTATTTGAAACTAGAAATCAATTATGAGAGGAAAACTAGAAAAAAAAATCAATACTTGGGGGCTAAATAACATGCTACTAAACAACAAGAAGATAACAAAGAAATCAAAAAATGGAATTAAAAAAGAATCCTTCATACAATGGAAATGGAAACACAAGGTTCCAAAATCTATAGCACATAGCAAAAACATTTTTAAGAAAGAAGGTTATAATAATACAAGCATACCTTTAAAAAAAAAGAAATGAAACAACAAACAATGTAATCTTATTCTTGATGGACCTAGAGAAGAAAAAGTAATGAAAGCCCAAAGTTAATAAATAGAAGGGAATAATAGAGATCAGAGCAGATGTAAAAGAAATAGAGACTATACAACAATAGCAAAGATCAATAAAACTAACAGCTGGTTCTTTAAAAAGGTGAACAAAATAGATGAACTCATTAAGGAAAAATAAAAAAGGGCCTAAATAAATAAAACCAGAAATGAAAGTATACAAGTTATAACTGACATGACAGAAATACAAAGGATCATATGAGAATACAATGAATAATTATATGCCAGTAAATTGGACAACCTGGGAGAAATGGGTAAGTTCTTAGAAATAGACAACATTCTAAGGCTAATTCAAGAAGAAAGAGGAAACATGAGCAGATGATTACCAGTACCAAAAGTAAATCAGTAATCAAAATCTCCCAACAAACAAAAGTTCAGGATCAGATGGCTTCATAGTGAATTCTACCAAACGTTTAAAGAAGAGTTAATATCTATCCTTATCAAATTATACCAAATAATTGAAGAGGAAAGAATGCTTCCAAACTCATTCTACAAGGCCAGTGTTACCCTGATAGCAAAACCAGACAGACATAAAAAAAGAAAATTATAGACCAATATCCTTAATGAACATAGATTCAAAAGTCCTCAACAAAATATAAACAAAGTCAACAATACATTGAAAGTGTCATACTCCACGATCATGTGAGATTTATTTCAGAGATGTAAGAATGATGCAATATCTGTGAATCAATAAATGTAATACCTTATATTAATAAAGAATTAAAATTATATGATATTTCAAAAGATGAAGCAAAAGCATTTGACAAAATCCAATACCTGTTTATGATAAAAACCCAACAAAGTGGTTGTAGAAGGAACATACCTCGACAAAAGAAAATTCAAATATGACAAATTCACAGTTAACATTGTACTCAATGGTGAAAAGTTAAAAGCTTTTCTCCTAACATTAGGAACAAGATAAGGATGTCATCTGTCATCGCTTTTATTTAACACAGTACTGGAAGTCCTTGCCATAGCAAAGAGAGAAGGAAAAAAAAAAAAAGGTATCCAAACTGGAAAGAAAGAAGTAAAACTGTTTAACTTTAAAACTCATAATTTTTAGATGGCATGATGTTATATAAAATTCCTGAAAAACTCCAACCAAAACTATTAGAAATGATAAATAATTTTGGTAAAGTTGGCAGAATACAAAATTAATATACAGAAATTTGTGATATTTTCATACACTGAAGACAAACTATCACAAAGAAAAAAATAAGAAAACAGTTCCATTTACTACTGCATCATAAATAATAAAACACCTAGGAATAAATTTGATCGAGGAGACAAAAGACCTATACCCTAAAAACTGTAAAACACTGATGAAAAATTAAAGACAACACAAATAAACGGAAGGATATACAATGCTCATAAACTGGAAAAATCAATATTGTTAAAATGGTCATACTATCCAGTAATGTGCAGATTCAATGCAATCCCTGTTAAATATCAGTGGCATTTTTCACAAAACAAATAATCCTAAAATTTATATGGAACCAAAAAACATTCCCAATAGGCAAAACAATCTTGAAAAAGAACAAATTTAAATGTATCATGTTAATGCTGACTTCAAACTAATTTACACAACTATAATATTCAAAACAGTATGGTACTGGCACCAAAACAAACACATTGGTTAATGGAACAGAATAGAAAGCCCAGAAATTAACCCATGCCTATGTGCTTAATTAGTCAATGATAATTGAGGCAGGAGTAAAAATTGGAAGGAAAGACAATAAACAGTAATGGGAAAATTGGGTAGATATAAAAATATATATAATAAAGCTGACCCACTTTCTTATACCATATACAAAAATACACTCAAAATAACTTAAAGCTTTACATGAAGACTTACAAAAACTCCTAGAAGAAAATGTGGGTAGTGAACTCTTTGACATTGGTCTTGGCAATGTTTTTTTTTCTTCTTCTTTTTTTATATATATACGTTTCCTTGAACAAGGGCAACAAAAGCAAAGCAAACGAACAGAAACAAATGGACTACGTTAAACTAAAAAGCTTTTGCACAGTGAAGGAATCAATCAACAAAATGAAAAGGCAACCTAATGAATGTCAGGAGATATTTGCAAACAACATATCTGAAAAGGGTAGTATTCAAAATATATAAAGAGCTCAAACAACTCAGTATTAAAAATAAACAATGTGATTAAAAGATGGGCAGAGAATCTTATAGATACAACTTCAAAGAAGACATATGGATGGCCAATGGACTCATGAAAAGATGCTCAACATCACTAATCATCAGGAAAATAGAATCAAAACCACTTGAGCTATCTTCTCACACCTGTCAGAATGGATGTCACAAAAAAAAAAGAAGAAGAAAAAACGTTTTGGCGAAGATGTGGAGAAAAGGGAAGCTGGTACACGTATTGTAAATTAGTGCAGTATGGGCTTTCCTCAAAAATGTTAAAAATAGAATTACTATGCAGCTCAGCAATTCCATTCCTGGGCATTTATTAACTGGGTAAAACATAAATCTGAAAAAATGGATGTACCTCTATGTTTATTGCAGCATTATTTACAATAGCCAAGATATGGAAGCCATCTAAGCATCCACCATTGGATGAATGGATAAAGAAGAGGTGGTATATATGTGCAATGCAATATTACGTATCCAATAAAAAGTGAAATCTTGCCATTTGCAACAGCTTGGATTAACTTGGATAATATTATTATAATTGAAATGTCAGACAATAAGAAAGACGAATACTGCATTATTTGATATACCTAGAATCTAAAAATCAAAGCAAAAGAAAAAGCAAAACAAAAACAGACACAAAGAAGACAAACCGATCATTACTAGAGGGAAGAATGGAAGGGAGAAGGGTGAGAAAGGTAAAGAGTATGCACAGATGCAAACTCCTACTTATAAATAAGTCAAGGGGATATAATAGACAGCCTAGGTAATGTATTCAACAGCACCCTAATAACTTTTACGATAATAGGTGCTTGCTAGACTTATCGTGATTACTTTTTAAGGTATGTAAATGTTGAATCACTGTGTTGTACACCTGAAACTTACATAATGTTGTATGTTGACTATATTTTAATAAAATCAATAAATAAACAAAACGAAATAAAATACTGTATCAATATAAAAAAAGAAATAATTAAAATGGAGAGCCAGAGTCTTGCTACTTTATAAATGTACTCAAAGATACAGACTTTATATTGAGTGTATACTTGTAGTGACCAGGTCAGAGAACCTGGTGCAAGTGGCAAATCTGTTACTTTGCAAACTGAAAATGATAGTATTATGCTTTGGACTTGTGATACCTACAAAAAGTTATGCTCCATACTGCCTTTATCGGTCATGTGATTATGGAGTCAATCAGGATATAAGGCATTACGTTTGGATTACTTCTTTCTGGAAAGGAAATCATTCCCTGTTGCTTGCTGCAGTTTTCCTATAGTGAAAGTATTCTCTTGGACTTTTTATTGGACAGGCATTATAGGATTCATGATTCCTTTATATTACATATTTTTCCACCTATAATTTCCAATTTCTAGCATAGTGAGGCAAGGTTCAAAACTTGTATGATATTCTTCTGATGGAGAACCAATGCAGTGAAAGTTCAGCACCTGTTCTAGCTGGTTGGTGTCAGCGCTCAACCAGTTGTTAAATATTTTCAAAATAAGACTCACAATATAACCATGGGAATTCCTAGGCAGAACAGGGATCCCACAACATTGCTCATTGTAAGGAACACCATGAAAAAAACAATTATCTTTAAGAATAACATGCACAGCTCTAGAACTGACACAAAACAGGGTGATGGTGGTTAGTGCTCCAGCAAGGCCTAGTCTCTGCCATCCATTAATCTTCATCATACACTCACAAAATCTGTAGTTATCTCTTAAATGCAAACAACTGATGAGAATTCCAAAGACTAAGAACATGGAAAATGGGAATGTCCTCTAGCTTTTCTTGTTGGTCAATACCTTTGCATTGGTAATAAGGAAGCTGGCTTATTGACAGAACTATCGCATAATTGTATCACTAATGTACCTTTTTGGTTATCAAAAAAAGAGTCCATAAGGACCAAGCATTTACTAAAAGCTTCTTGAGTAGTTCGTAGAGTTATAAATTTGATATGTGCTTTATCAAAGTAAAATGTTCAGATTCTATTCATCTGAAAACTCTTCTAATTTAACCCTTTTCAATTTTAAGAACTAAAAGTTATTAAAATACTTAGCTTTCTATAAAAATTTTATCTATCTTTCCTCATTAAAAAGGTTTTAAAGAAGTGGATATGCTCATGTTCAAAGCTCAAATGTAAAACAACATATTATATAAATGCATTAGTAAAATAAATATTTTCTTTCATAATTATAAAGATTATTTGAAATAATATTTATATTGTATTTGTCACTGAAAATGACATATGAAAAATGATAATAAGCTGTGGTCATCAAGTTTCTACTGGTCAAAAATAAGTATTATTTGGGCATTACCAATTGACGATGAAAACACTTCTCTTGCCTAATTTTTTAAATGCTCTCAATGTCCTGAAATAGGGTAACTATTGTTTTACTTGTGATATATGGAATAAAAAATTATTTGAATTTTAATTATTCTTCTATTCGTAACTCTTAATGTTTTAGTTACTTTTTGATCTAGTGGGAATTTTAAAAAAGTATCATGCATACAATGACAAGTAAATTAATTTTTTGTTTAGGAAAAGCTTTGAATTATTATGAACTTATTAAGTATTAGGATTTATTATTACAGTGTTATTTACTAAAGCTTTCTAAATAATGGTCTATCTTATTTATTCTCATCTCATTTGAGCTTTGAAATGAAGGAATCTATTTAAAAATTCTTCAATTGAAATTATATTATTTTTCAAGTGAGAAAAACTGGTGATAGTATTCACATATAGACAATCTTGATACTTGCTTTGCCAATATGACAGCTAAAAGGCAACAAAGCTCCTTAAATTTGAAAGAATCTTTCCAACCCATGCTCACTTCTGGTGATTAAAGAATAGAATTTTTAGAAGCAGACAGATCACAGAAAGAAATATCAAAAGCCAAGGCTGATGTCAAATCAATGCCTAGGTTTAGTTGATTTTGCTATATTTGGATTCGGCATTGATCTAATCTAAAAAGTGCTGAGCCCACTATGAACTCCAAACAATGGGCTTTTTAGGCAGTGTTATGTTTTATAATGAAATGAAACACAACATATGCAAAATGCAAAATAAAATAACATCAAAATAACTATAAATGGAAAAGTATTATCAATATTTTAAAAAGGGTAGACGAATCACTTATTTTCTACGTTATCTGTTTATAGTGCTTAACAGTAAGCAGCTATCAGCTTCTATTAAAAATATCATGTTGTTTTTCCTTATTCTTAATGCTCAAATCTGTATTTTATATTATTTTTATCATATTTTAGATACCTGGGATATTTTGTACACATTATTAGATTAATCTTACAAAGGAGAGAATATGTTGATTTGTTCTAAATTTCATTATCCTTATGCTATTGTAAGCATTCTGGCCACACCTTGTCTCTTCTTTATGCATAAATATTGTACACAAATTGGATTCTGATCTAGGAACTGATAACCTATAGATTTTTTAGAGTTAACTTTTAGCTCATGACCAAGCATGAAGAGTTTATTATTAGATGGTACTATTGCTAAAAAAAGGATGACCTGGTAAGACCTGGTAAGGCTCCTAATTGAGTACAAATTATTTGGGGAACCATTTGTTTTTGTTTTTAAAATCTCAATTACCTGAAAGAAGTTTAGGTGAAAAATAATTAAAAAGAAGAAAAATGGTGAAAAACATGTACACAGACTTGGGAAATCAAAGTTTTTAGCTCTAGTAATAATGACTGTGAAAACAAAAATGCTTGTGTAACCCATTTAGTAAATAACTTTTATCTTTGCCTCCTATAAAGAGAATTCAATACTATAAGGATTGATTTTGAATATAAAATTGATTTTTATATATCTATAAGTCACTAAAATTCACTTGTATGACATAACATGTAATAAACCCTATTTTGATGATTTTATACTTTCCTAAAAATGTTATTTATATGAATAATTTTGTGTCCTTATCAAAACTGGCCTCAATTTAATGAATTAATGAGAACATTCTTTTTGGATAAGCTCACTACAAATAAGGATGGATGGATAGATAGACAGACGATAGGCAGACATCTCTATATCTCTAGTTCACATCTATTTAATAGAAAAGCCAGTTTTGTTTATATAGGTCAGAATACCCTGCATTCTGGAGCTGTGGCAGAAAATCTCCCCAGTTAAAAAGATAATTTCATCTCCTCTATTAAACTCTTAACATTCTTTCCAAAACAAAACTCTGACTCATGGTTAATAATTAGTATTAAATGAAGCCCAGTCTCATTGCTATATAGAGTTTGCATGACCCAAGCCACCTGTAGTTACACAAGTGACAACTTCTCAGGCCAAAGTAAGTACATCAAAGGTCCCCAGAAAACTGACTTACTATATAGTGAGAGGTCATTGTAACATCTTCCAAAGCTAATAGAAAACCAAAGTTCTATTAAAATGAGGCAGGATTATGGTCTTCAGAGTAGTAATCTACAACCATCAGGCCTAGAAACTGTGAGTCTTGTGATGTCTTTGAATGCCAGATAAGCGTGGTTTTGGTAACAGTCCTGCTTCTGTGTGATATGGTTTAGACAACTAAAAATTAACTTGAAAAATCTCAAACAAGTGCTCTTTTCAAGCTTTAAAATTAGTGAAAGGAGCAGCAAGACAAAAATCATATCCATGGAGAGTATGACAATGAATCAACATCAGGGTAGTTGATATTTGGATTAGATCATTATTAATACAGGCAGATGATAAGAGAGGAATTGATAAAGTTCTATTTAAAACAGTCTTCTCCAAAGCATTTTTACATAATTTTTCAGCAGCTCAATGAATCAATGAGTGCGTGATTCATGGAATTTAATTAAAAAACAAACAGATTCTATGACATAGTCCATTTAGATAATGAAATTAAAACTTTGGATTCAATAAAGTAAAAGATTTAAAATTTTTTTATACTATCAGTTAAATATTCAGATATGTGCCAAGAAGTCACAATGAGATTGTTTTCATTAATCAAGTGTTTTAAAACATGCTAATGAATTTAAATGTGGGAAAATAACTTGGATGAAAATTAACAAAAAAAAAAATATTTTTTTTCCTGAATGGATAAGGCCTGCAATTTGTTACTGAGCAACGCTATGGGGTGTGTGTGTGTGTGTGTGTGTGTGTGTGTGTGTGTGTGTGTGTGATTCTTGTATATGTAAAATAAATAAGAAATGTCAACTATGGAGGCAATTATACTATTAATTTTTGTCATCATTTTATAGATTTGCTCCCAGCATATGTGAAAACAGCAGGGATTATTTATTCCTACTTGATCACTACTCAACATTTGCCTTCTTCATTTCAGAGACTGATATCAAAATACATAAAAACTTAAGGACATGTTTTTACAAAGCACAACACTGATCTACTCTTTAGGCCAACACTGTAGCTGCCCATTTATGACTTATTATTGCCCTGAGCTATGTGCTGCTGTTTTCTATTGCTATATTTCTTGAAAATTTGACACAGAAATCTGTGACACAAACTGTCAGCTTGGTGTGGGAGAAATCTCAAGTTCACTCATGAATATTAAACGTCTGGGTGAAAAATGTGTTGCTGAAACAAGCATTTCTTTTAAGGATGAAGGAATTCATATATTACTATTGACATGATAATTGAAATCATATTCAGCAAAATAAACGATAAAGAATTTATACCCATACATTCTGAAAGAAGGGACAAAGATAGATCAGAAGAAGGAAAAGCATGTTATCACATATTATGCAAGGACTCAGACATCTTTATCAAAATGATGAAACAATAAAAAGTTATTGTGACCATCTATTATTGTTTCTAATGAGCATCAAAGGGATTGTGATAAAGAAAAATTGTCAGTCATTGCATCAGAATATAGCTGAATAGCTGCATTTTTTATGACAATGCAGGCAAGTATAATTCGGATGTAAATCTTGTGTCTTGTCTCCACTTTATAATGGACTTTCATTATATACTTTATATAAAATTGGGGAATCACAAGAGACAGAATGTCAGATACCTACTTTTAGCTTCCTCCCTAAGGAATCTTTATGCAGAACTCCTAATGACTTCAGAGGACATTAAAACTGTGGACATCGTGAGATCTGCTCTTGGGAGCTAAAGAGAAATGGCATCCCTTTTTTGCCTTTTTTTCTTTTTCCATGCGGCGTAAAAACTAGAGGCAGTATTTGTTTCTTTATATACCTCAACTCAAAAATTTTCCTCTCAAGTCAAATAATGATGTCTTTATTTTTAATATGCCAGGTTTCTTATTTCTCTTTTACCCTTTGGAGACATGCTATTCATTTGAAATAAGAGCAGTTTTATTTTGGGAGGAAATCATTTGGGTGCAACTGAAAACAGAACCTTGGTTTTGTTATATAACTAAGTAAAGGAATTAATTTTTTTATGTTGCCATACTGTCATTGGCATAAAAATAAAATCATGTGAGAGTCAAGGCAAAATTACCTTCCAACACCAACCATTAAGTAGTAATTAATATTTAAACAGTACTTTAATGTTAGCAAAACATATTGACATACATTGCTTCCTATCATCATCCTAATGACAATGTGTTAATAATAATATTTTATTTTCACTTTAAAGCTAAGAGAATTGAACTTTGGAGACACCTTCACTCAGTCTCATGTAACTAGTAGGACGCAGGGCTCTGTGTCTTAACACAAGATTTCTGATTTAAATCCTGGATTGTTTCTGCTATATTACACAACTTCATTTGATTTTAATTTTATAGTAGTTTTTTTAATTACTAAGTAAGACATGAATTAAAATTTTGGTGATTGCCAGTATTTTCCAGGACCTAATAATTACCCAAGTTGTTAAGTATTATTTTCATAATTTTATATATGTTTATAATATATAATATAATTTATTATATAATTTATAATATATATAATACATATATATTTCAGAATTAAGGGGGGACAAAATTTTGCATGTAAAAATTTATCTGAGTTGCTTATTAAGAAAGCGAATTCCTGGTCCAATGTCCTCAAAGATTCTGATTTTATTACCTTAGTGAAACTTGGTAATCTGAATTTTAAATACAGTCAAAAACTACATATTTCAGAAAACCCTGCTGTACAACACTGTTTGAAAACTCAGTGTCATAGGTTCATACCTTATTTTTTTGAAACTATACTCAACACCTTTTCTTTTCTTCTTTTCTCTCTTCTTTCCCCCTTCTTTGTCTTTATTTATCAAATCAATATTATCCAATTGCTTTGCTTCTCTTAATTATAAAGAAAATTGTTTTAAACTGCAGAGAGGTAATAAAACAAGTATAATATGGCCAAGACTTTTTGTAGAAGTTGGTTATTTCATAGAGTACTTAGATATTTTCTGATTAAAAATAGATACATATTTCTTGGAACAAAGTGGGCATGTAGCAAAGGTTTAGGATGAGGTAATCTGAGTTCAAATATTCTCTGCTATCTGACTGAATTTCTTATTTTTCTAGTCCTCAACTTCCTCACCTACAAAGTTGGAATAATAACATTTTATGTCATAGAGATTTTCTGACTATTAAATAAAGTCATTGTTAACCCCAGAATATGGAAAATATTTTTTTAAGTAGCTATTACTATATTGGCATAGTTGTTACTGAAGTCATTACTATTACTAATTAGCTAATTTTATCATTAGGAAAAAAATGATGCTCCCACTGGCCATCTGTTTCTTATTTTTGGAACTTATCCCAGGAACAATTTTTAGCATACAGTTACTTGACATGACTATTGGTGTTTGGAGAATTATGGCCAAAGGCAAAGGCTTTTGTTTCATACAGTCACTATTGACACATTCTTCCTTGTTAGCTACTGCAATTAGTCATATATTGAACCATTACTGGACCATCATATATTTTTATATTATTTGATGATTTTTTTTTTATTTTTGTGGTTATTGATTTTGTTTATCATGTTATAGGAATTCTTTGTGTCATATATGCCTATATTCTTTCAGCATTTGAAGTGTGGTTAGTACTTAGTGATAGGGAAAGTTGTCTAACTGAAACATAATTATATACAAAATTGTCAGATATATTTCCTTAAAGCACAGTGGACTTTACTTACACATGGTAACCTTAGTTAATGGTTAGGCAAGTATCCACTGGTTATATAAAAATGCATTCACTAATGGAAAAATGCTAACATTTAGAGGTGTCAGGTGGGCAGGTGGGTGATATTTTAGGAATTCTACATCTTTCTGAGATTTGTTTTCTTAATCTGTATGAAGTTAAACTGACATATGTAATATTAAACTTGTGCTACCTATTTTAACTTAGTAGAGTGCATACAATAAGAATTGTAATGTTCTCTCTGTATTTATTTACTAATTCAATATTTTTAGGTATTTTAAGAATATATTAACTTATTTATAATTTATAAGTTCTGAGAAGTATAAAATTCTTTGAGTCAAGTATAAATACCAGGAAGACCTTTAATGTAAATGAAAATAAAACATTAGAAAAGGAGTCAAATGAAAGAGGACAAAGAACATTGAAGAAAGACAAAAACATTATAAATTAAAAACAATGGAATGTCATAGAAAAATAAAATAGAAATTAGCACACTGCATTAAAGAAATCGATTTGTTTCATCTTCAGGATATTGGTACTTGTCATTACATCTATTTAAACTGTTTTCCATCTAGATAAATTCATGATTTGCTTCTTTTTAATTACATAAGTCAGACATTGCCTATTAAAAGAAACTTTCCTAGATCATGCCACTATGAACGACACAAATTCCCTGTTGCTATTTCATTATTTTTTTCTCTATATTCTGAAAATGTCTTCCTCATGAAATGCAAGCAACATGAGGAATGATTAGTTTACCACCAGTCAACATGGAAGAGCATAGCACTTCCATGATACACTATGTGATCATTGAATTCAGGATATTGGGGAGGAGTGTAAACCGTCAAATGAATATACTACATAGACACGGATGGAACAGTTTCACTTGATTCCTTCTCTGAAAAACTTCCTCTGATATGAGAACTTCTGTTTACAGGGAATGGAGTAAATTGAAAACAGAGAGAATTAGCTGGAAGTGAAACTAACTAGGAATTCTATGTTTGACTTTTTTTGGCCAATAAATGTCTTTAAGAGAAACGATATTGCTTATTGTGGTTAAATATATAATCTCTAGTAATATTTAATAGTATATAACAATTGGACACTAGTCTTAGCAGTTTATATGGAGTTTCTCATTTAATTGGCAAACTATTTTATGGCGAAAACAGCATAATTCATCTTTTATAATGTGCTGAGTAGGCTGAATCTCAATGTTCCCTTTTAGGTATGCTTCCTGTCATTATGAGACCAAAGTAGGTATTTTTGTGTAAGGTTTGCAGAATAGAAATACAGCAGCCATTTAGTAGCACCCTGGTTGCTGTATCTGATGACTTACCTGTGTGGTATGGGGCAGGAGGGGGTTTGCAACTGTTCCACCTTCCCTAAGTCTTCTTTTAGTTTTTCTGTTACTGAATCGAATGTTTAGCTCCAAGCAAAGGGTGCCAGATTCTTTAGTGAACACAGTATTATCAGGATAAAAGGAATCAAAAACTTCTAGCTCGTGCTGTGGAATCAAGATTGACCTTGCTCCTCAATTTTTATACCCACCTCCCTTCCTGACTGCCTGTTCTGCATATGAAGCCACAGAATTAGATGCGAAAAGAACAGCCTCACGCAGGCTTTTTAAGCACATCTCGCAACTGAGAAAACTTTAATCTGTCTAGGATCTGTTGTTCGATCTATTTATCTATCTTCTATCTACCCATTATCTCTCTACCTGTTTGTCTCCCTGTCTGTCTGTCTATACCAGCTCTGCTTTTCTGATTGAACACTGGCTAATACAGTCACTGTTTAACAGATACGGAAACTGTGGCTTAAGGTTACAAAGCTAGCGAAGATCTGATTAAATGTCATAGGGTAACCCAAGAATGGCTAGTAAAGTAGATACCTCAAAAGATTTCGGTGGTAAGTTAACCTGCAATTGTGCTTTATCCACTTTCTTTGTCCTCATCGAGAAATTGGCATGAGTGGGGTGGAAGGTGAGGTCTAAGAGATTAGAAAGGCCCTAACCGGGAGAAATGGGGAATGGGGGAAGTTCCGTTACAGCCAAGCAGAGATGTACTATCAGACCTACTCGTGAAGCACTGCGGGAAACCTTTGCAGATGCCCACAGGCTGTACTGGGTGATACTTGATTTTCTCATATTTTGCCCATTTTTATCACTAAGCTTTTGTATTATAATTATTTGTCTCCTTTACCAGAATCTCCACTCCTTCAGGTCATGAACTGTAATTTATTCTTCTTTGTGGACTCACGACTGCCATTATAGTCATGCGCATTTAATAGGGCAAGTATTCAATTGTCTTTTAACCTATCAGACAGCAATTTAATATGGTTTCACCTAACAGACACATGATACTAATACTTGAACAATGAAATGAATGAACTGTAGGAAAAGCTAAAACTCCGTTATTGAAGTAAGGCGTCAGGTATTCAGATCTATTACTATTATCTATAGGGCAGTGCTTCTCATACATGGTTGTCATTCTCATTGCGAAAATCATGGTCACTCAAGTGGTCCTTGCCTCCCTCTCAATTGCTCAAGAAATGGCCCTGGAATATAACTTTCTGGCCCTAAAGAAGAATTATAGAGGTTACAACGAACCGACTCTACCACGGACTGGAACTTGATCATGGAGAAGCTAAAATGCTGTAGTGTGAAGAACTGCACAGATTTTCCTGGCTCCTCCTTTGAAATAACGGTCGGCTACACCTACCCCAGGAGCCGCTGTAAATCCATCGGGACTGTGGCCTGTAGTGGGCGCAGTGTGTCCTCACACATCATCCACGAGAAGGGCTGCTTTCCCAAGCTCCTAAAAAGAAGCAGGACTCAGCTTCAGTCCGAGCGAGGGCTCACTGGGTGCAACAGCTGCCCGGAATTCTTGCCTTATTGTTGCTGTTTGTCAAGCTGGGCTGACAGACTTGAGGGGGCGAACAGGACACCAGGGCTCACCTAGCTGCTGGAGATGTGGTCTCATCTTTGGCACTCACTGCTTTTTGGAGGGAGGCTGATAATAGAAATTTTGGGAAAACCCTGTCAACAAAAAATATATAATCGATAGGCCCTTAGACAATAGGAGTCTGTCTTTAATGCGCAGGATTTACAGGACATCTCTTTTGATGATGGTTCAGTTAAAAAATACTTAAAATTCTGGAAAATTCTTCAAGCTTTGTTCAAAATTCTCTCTAATTTAAGGGGGAGGAAAAAGTGACATGTTGAGGGGAAGAGGTCCAGTAACTAAAGAACAAAAGAGCAATAAAATAAACAGATTATATACTCCCATTCTTCAAAACTTTAATAATTTAGATTTAGATATGATAAAAATATTCAATTTTTAGTAAATGACACAAAGAAAATTTATAATTTATTAAGCTCATGCAATTATGACAATCTTTTAAACTATATTTTAAAATGTTTCCTTCCCTGGCCAGTATAGCTCAGTTGGTTGGAGCATCGCCCTGTACACTGAAAGGTCATGGGTTTGATTCCCTGTCAGTGCACATACCTGGGTTGTGTGTTTGGTCCCCCATCAAGGCATGTACGGGAGGCAACCAATAACCATCCCTCTCTCACATTGGTGTTTCTCTCTCTCTCCCTCTCTCTCTCTCTCTCCCCCCTACCCCCTTCCTTTTTCTCTATAAATATATCCTCCAGTGAGGATTTTAAAAAATATACTTCCTTTTGGTGAAAGGTAACTGTTAAATGGCAAGGAGGACTAACATCTTTGTTTGCTATGAGAAGAAAATTATTTTGCCTTTAAATATCACTCACAGATTAATCATGTCAACATAGTCTAAATTATAAAACTTTAAAAACTTTATAGTCATTAACAAAACTTTTGTATATACTCTCAGTATGTAAAATAATTCCACATATGTTATTTCATTAACATATTATTGAGACTGCTATTCTTAGGTTTTATTACCTTTTTAATTTATTTACCTAGAATATTATTTTTGGAACCTGGTATGAACTGAATGTGTATATTCCCTCAAAATGATTGTTTTTGGATGAGGGGCATTTGGGCATGATTAGGTCATGAGGGAAGAGACCTATGAATGAGATGAGTATTCTTATAAAAGGGACCCCAGTGACATTTCTTACCTCTTGTAATCATGTCATGTTATAATGAAAGGTCAGTTGTTTTGGAAGAGGGTTCTCACAAGATGTTGAATCTGCCAGCACCTTGATCTTGGATTTCCCACCCTCCAAAACTGTGAGAAGCACATTTCTGTTGTGCATAAACTACCCAGTCCATGGTATTTGTTATAGCAGCCCAAACAGACTAAGATGTGGTCTATCCTCAAAGATTTCCAACTATTCCTTATAATATATTGATTTTTTTCAAGTTATCAATGGTGTGTGTGTGTGTATACATATATATATATGTATATATGTGTATGTGCATGTGTGTATATATAATCTCTTTATCTCCTTTATACTCAGGCCTTAAAAAACTTATGTCAGTGTTTCTAGGAAAACATAATATGTGTGTGCATATATTCAGCATTTATGTTTTACACACATACTATATCAGACATTATAACATGACATGCAAGCCAATTTAAATACATAACAACCTTAAAAAATGACAGAGGTTTAGATAAAATTACTTGAATCCATGAAGATTAAGCTCTGCCTAAATCAATCTTCTATAGTATAAAAGATCCATCATAGTGAACAAATTAAGGAGAAAGAATAGACAGAAGCCATATTGACTTTGATTGCTGTTTTGCATAACTTAATTTGTTTTAATACTAAGAGAATACAGGTTTTGATAATGTAAATATTAAGGAGTAATCACTTCGTTGTTTATGTTTATTATAGTTATTAACATATTACAGGGGTATAGTTCATATGTTGATTCCTTTTACAAATATTTATTGAATAGTTGCGTAATAGAACAACCTATCTTATTAAAAAGAGAGTCCTCCAAGGTTAGAGTGGAGGATTGTTTTAGAAAGACACCACCTAGCTGGAAGGTGATGAAGATTAATTTAACCCTGAGCTATTTCTTGGCTGGGTGTTTTCTCATATTGATTTCTACTGTGGAAGAGGGTAAAGTATTTCCCCTTAACATCTAGCCAAAAACAGAAAGAAAAAAGTAAATCTTTTCCCCCTTTACACATTTATAGACACAGGATAGAAGTTAAACATAAGGTGTCTGCCTTAAATAAGTGTATATTATAGTCCTAAAGCTATTGCACACACACACACACACACACACACACACACACACACACAGTTGCTACATAAGAGGAATTGATAGTACCTTAATAGGGAAACACACAGAAAGAACACCACTGAAGTATAGAAGAGACCAAGTTAGTTCTTCTTAGGGGCTATGTAATGGTGAGGAGGAGGATGGAGAAACAAAGCTTTGGAATGAGGTAGTTTTGAATTTTGCTTAAACTGGGAGTGGGATTTTATGTGAATGACTCATTCCAGGCAGTGAAAATACCTTGACCAAATACTTGGAGATGGGGATATGTGGGACATATATGAAAAACTATAAGTATAAAGTAAATCACAGGTAGAATGTGTAAAGGAATATAGAATGGGAGGACGACTTACAAAAATCATATGTGAATCTTGAATATCACTCTAAGGTAAAATACATCTTATTCTGTAAAGATAAGGGGGTAAGTATGACATTTAAGAAGAGTTACTGAAATTAAATGTATCTTCAGAGGAAGAAATAAGGCATGTCAGACTTTCTATATGAAAAAGAGTGTTTATTGAATGCTTTACTCAGGACCCCAAATTTAACATATGTTATTTCATTTAATCCACACATCTTATGAGTCAAGGCAAGCAATTTTCAACCTTTTCATCTCATGGCACACATAAACTAATTACCAAAATTCTGTGCACACCAAAAATATATTTTTGCTGATATGACAAAAATGGGTATAATTTTGATTCATTCACACTGGATGACTACTATTATGTTGATTGTTGTCAGTTATTTATTTACTTATTTATTTATCTATTTATTTATTTATATTTTACAGTCTAAATAAAAGAGGCCAGTGTCCATGACTAGTGAAGTATTGCATGTTTTAAAAATTCTTGTGGCACACCAGTGTGCCACAGCATACTCGTTGAAAATTGCTGAACCAGGGGATAAAATGTTTATTTCATTCATAAAAATACTGACTCCAAATGATGTTATGAAACATGCATAATAAAACAGCCTGTGCTAGCATTTAAACCCAGTCCCTAACCCTGGCTACTCATTGGAATCATCTAGAGAGCTTCCTGATCAGTATTTAAAGATGCTGATGCCTAGACCCGCTCTTAGAGATGGTAATCTAATTGATGAGTGGTCTAAACCATAGTTCTTCACAAAGATAAGGTTAACGCTCTCTGATTTTCTAAATCGAAGGAACCGTCATGAATAAAAACTGTTATTCAAAAAGTTGAGTAAAGAGGAACAGAGCTTGAAATTAAAATTAAAAAGTAAAACTGTAACCACATAATTAGGAGATTATTTCTCAAAGTCTCCAAATGTAGACTTTGCATAAAAATAAAACACATTTCAGGTTAAAACATTCGTGTTGGAAAATGCGCGCAGGCGCACACAGACACGCACCCTCGCACACACTCAGTGTAGAGCTGGTTCGTGTCATTCCTGGGTCCTGTGTTTGTGAATTTGCCTGCTTGCTAAAGCTTATTTGTAATGGCTAAGCCGAGGCTCATGATACTTTTGCGGTCATTCTCAGACAGCTGCAGAGGGGGGCAAAAATGTAAGTTATCTGGTATACTCATTCCCTGCTTAGATCTAATCCCACCTTAGATCTAAGCTCATTCCACCGTCTTGTTCAGCTCTCATAGAGGACTATAAACAAGTTTCTTTTTCACCTTTTTGGGTGTGTTTTTGTTGTCGTTATTGGTGTTGTTGGGATTTCACTGTTGAAAACAGCCCCCAAGTGTAGTGCTGAAGTGTTGTTTCATGTTTCCAAGCACAGGAAGGCTGTGATATGCCTTACACAGAAAATATATGTGTTAACCAAGCATCGTTCAGGCATGAGTTATAAAGCGGTTGCCCTTGAGTTCAATGTTAATGAATCAACAATATATATTAAGTAAAATGTCTTTAAACAAAAACACACATACAAGACAGATGCGTATTGATTAGTTGACAAAGAATGTGTATGAACTGAGACTCACAGGAACATAACCCTGCATTTCCCCTCGGGACAATAATTGAATGTTTGCTAACGCAGTGTTTTTAGTGAAGAACAATATGGAGACTAAAAAGAAGCAACCATGTATATAATCATAAATAACACACATTTATCACAAGGGCCCTAAAACTGATCATTATAATTGTATTTATTAGTTCAATGGGTATTCGTTAAATATTTACTTTGTACTGGCACTGGACTTGGCTGAGGATTCAGTGATAAGTGGGATAGAATCAGTTTCTAGGCTCACAGTGTGTCAATCCATTCAACCTGTATGAATAGCTTAAACAAATAACTCAGATGGTTATCTATGGGCTCCAAGGGGCAGTAAATAAAATATTCTGCCAGCTTAGGGTCATACCTACTCAGTTTACACACCTCTCTAGAATCTGCCCTCCTTTCTGACCCAGACTCCTTCTAAAAGAAAAGCTCCAGGACATGTTGTCCATTGCCTAACACCTGAGCCTTCCACAGGCAGGTGACTGGCCTCCACTGCTTCAACACTGACAGTGCAAGTCTGACCTGATCTCAGAAGCTTTGTCCATCCCTCATCAATTTTAGACTTGGAATGTGAAGATGGGAGGAGTTATGGTTGCTGCCTCCTTAGAGGGTACAATGGGCAAGACCCAGGAAGTCGAAACAAACTGACCAATAAGAGCCAAGGGGGAGGAAGAGGAGAGGGAATAAAGTCCTCCCATTTCTCTCTGGCTAAAGAATTGATCACAGATACTGCACCTGTGAGAGGCGTCTTTTGGAGATCCTCTGCAGGACTAAGGTTATGGTTTCTTGTGATGTCGTAACCAGCTCAGTTACTAGCTTTTGGTTTTTATTTTCTCCTCTTGTCTGCACACTTCCTTATCCTCTCACTCTTGCTTGTTTCCGGGATTGCTGTTTCTAATAAAACCATAGAATGTAAGGTTTGATTTAGGCTCTATTTTCTAGAGAGCCCAGACCTGGTTGTTCATATTGCAACTTGATTCAGTTCAATTGCTTGTTTAGCAAATTATTTTCTTTTTACTTTTTACTTCCTTCCACTTATTCATCAAATGCTTATAGAAAACACGGGGGATAATATAAGAGGAAAAACAAACTAAACTATGCTCTCAGGAGTTTATTTCCTGTGCTCCATTTCCTCACACTTTCATTGAGGATAAAGGAACCAATCTCTTAGCATTTTTGTGAGGATTGGATGTGATAGTGCATATACTATTCTTGCACGATGGTGGTTTGTGCTCAATAGATGGGTGGCATTTCTTATTATTCTTGTCACTGTTATTATTACTAAAATCAACTGGAGATGTTGTTTGATTGATCAACAGATAGGTTGGTCAGGAAGAAACTCAGATAGTTTGATTTGTAATATAAAGTTGAGATCCAGGCTGGAAAGCTATCTGAGTATTTATGTATTTATGTATTTATTTATTTACGTTTATTGTTGCTCAGTTACAGTTGTCCCAATTTTTCCTCTGTTGCTCTTCTGTCCCACCCCCTCCCTTAGTCATTCCCCATCCTATTGTCCCTGTCTATGGATCATTTATGCATGTTCTTTGACCGGACCCTTCCCCCTCTTTCCCCCATTATCACTCTCCTCGCTCTACTCTGGTCACTGTCAGTTTGTTCCTGATTTCCATGTCTCTGGTTCTATTTTACTCATTTTTTTGTTCTGAGCATTAGGTTCCACTTATAGGTGAGATCATATGGTTTTTGTCTTTAGAGTAATTATAAAAGGAAATGAAAATCAGTTTCTGGAGAAGAAAAGGATGAAATATAATTTTAAAAAATCTTTCAACTAGTATGTAGAGGCTAGTGATTATGTAGAAGCTAGTTGTCTCTATTTTCACTGAGTTTATAAATAATACAGGCAAAGATAATTAAATGAGAACATTTGTAGTTCACTCTAGAAAAAGACAAAAATGAAAAATATTTAAGAAACAATAATTAAGATTTAAATATTCACCTTAGGATATCTTTTAAATTTAATTGGTTACTCTTGGAATTTGTAAAAAAATTTAGTTACCAATTCAAATTATACCTAAGATTTTTCTTGTTTTGATCAGTAGCTTCCAGGACAATAACAACCAATGAAATGGAACACTTTGAAACACCACAAAAAATGTAAACAATTGACGAATTTGCAACTAAAAGTTCACATAAAAGACCTTTTCTGTGTTTACTTTGTGTCTACTTCTATCTCAAACGTTCTTTTAAATATGTATCAAGCCTGTCAAATACCAGTATCTAAACTGAACTTGTTTATGATCAGTATAAACATAAATGTAATCAACTGAGGCATCTGGGGAAGTCTTTAAACATTAACATCAACATTTTAACAAAACATATTTTGATATTTTTATTGTCGTTGTAATCTTTGCTGTAGAGATAGACTAAGGTTATGCCCTTTTCTTTCTTTATATTCTTTGACTCAAGAAAGTGGAAGAATAATTAGTGCTTGGTGTAGTCTAAGAAATGCTATCAGCTTTTAGCAGGCTTATTAAAGTCCATTTGGTTTGGAAGAACATACTGTATGTTTTAACTGTCTATTGAAACTCTCATGAGTTCATGAGGTCATATAAACATAAAAGGATGTAAATGCTCTGTGAGAATCAAAGTGAAGACAATGAAGATCAAAGTGATCTAGTATACAGCTTTCATGAAATATGAGGCCAGATTTTGAATTATTTTGCTGATGATAATAGACATATACCATGTACACTAATGCACGTGGTGTGATACATTGCTGAAAATGCTATTTACTGTATTAAAATATAGGCCTACTCTATTTTTACTAAAATGAAATGAAGAAATAAGACTTAAGACTGGAACAAATCAGGAACAATAGTATAAACTTCAAACTTCAGAGTTTAAAAGACTTGAGGTGGGGTGTCTGATGAGCAAATTGAAGCAACAAGCAAAATGGGAAAGACTCACAGATGGAGAGCAGGATGGCAGCGAAGGGGTGGGGAGGTTAGGGGCAGAGGGATCGAGCAAAAAGGAAAAAGGAGCCATGGACATGGACAACAGCGTGGCAATTGTTGCGGGGTCACAAGGCGACTTAATGATACTGGAAAAAAATGTAATAAAAATGTGGAAATAAAAGAAATAACAGAGTAGATTCTTTCAGCATCCATTTCACAGTTTGCTGCAGGTACATTTTTGTCACAAAAGTAATAGATGGTAATTATTAAATCAATATTAATTATGGAACTGCATGTGGAAAGAGTATTTAAAAGGTTATAATTTTTTGTGAAAATTAAAAATATTTCTAAAAAAAAATCCAAACACTTCTAAAGTCAGCTTTTTTAAAAAAGTAAAAGATTTTAGTCTGTAGGCAGGGACTTTTCACATGCACCTCAATAAACATAGTGGATGTGAAGACACATAATGCACAGGGAGTGGACACAGTGGACACAAAGAACATAAGGACACAGATTGGCTGCAATGCCTGCTTACTGCCCTCTCATCATTTTTTTCTCCACTTCCCCAGCTCCAGACTCTACCTTCTTTTCAGAGAATTTCAGGGTATGAGGAGCAAGTAGTTCCTCCCATTTTAAAGTCTTACGTAAAAGCTCTGCTGGCATGCACACTGTATTGTATTTCTGTTTTTTTGTTGTTTTGTTTTTACAGTGTGTTCTCAAAGTTGAGAAAAGAAATGAAGAATACTTTGTAATAAAAGGTATTTCTTCAAATGGAAGAATGTATTTGATTTCATCAGTTTGATGGAACCACTTCAGTGATCCTCCAATACCTCTTACCCTTCAGTACTTGTCCCTTCAGTCTCCCATCATAATAGTTTTCCTTTTTTCTATTATTTTCCTTTCTTTTCTTTTCTTTTTCACATCTCTGGAAGTTTGCAGCTAGATTTAGTCAAGTAACTAAGTTCTTAAATGGGGCCGTTTTAAGTCGGTGTCCTGGGCAGGTTCAGAAAGCTCCCTCCAGAGTCAGCTATCTCATGCACTTTGCCCTCTTTTTCTTGCACTTTCCTTATGCAGCCTGAATGGGTACCAACACAGAGTATGGTGATGAAGGAAAAACTCTGTAGCCAATGAAACCATGAGTTGAAAGGAACCCGAGTTCCTGAGGATGTGTTAGAATAGATCCACCATACTAGTTCTAGACTACCAAGCTATGGACGTTTATAAAGAGAGAAATACATGTCTGTATCCTTTAAGCCAATGCCCTCCTCCACTTTTTATGGATAGGAAAATAAATTGTTTGGTTGGTTTCATCAACCAAACATCATTCCAACAAATAGAGTCACAATCAGATTTTTCTAGCAGTCTGTGGATTCATGCCTTCGATTTGGATTTAAATTCTATACCAAATATCATTAAAAACATAGCAAAAATTATTGAATACATTATATGTAAAGTAATCTGGTTCTGTAAAGTAATCTATAAAGAATGGTGAGTTGATATTTATGAATATAGAGAGGACTGGACAGGCAGACAACTCTATCCTTCATTCTGGGCAGCAGTCTGAGAAAAGAGACTTTGGGGCTTTATTAAAATAATAATGATAAGTCTGTACTTCCTCATCTCTTCTGGCCCCATTCTTCCTATCAACTACAAAGACACAAGAGCCACATTAACCTTGCTAATAAGTGTGGCATTTACGAGAGTGCTTTCGCCCTCTATTTTCACCTATGCTAACGTTGTCCAAGGGGGTGACAAATATTAAAATCAGCATCCGGAGACTTCTCACCTGGCATAAACTTTACTGTCCTCAGGCACATGGATAGGGTTGCTTTTGGCAACAACCTGGAGTGTCTGTTATTGTGAAAGTTATACACATCCTCCCAAGTAATATCCTTTAGAATCAATGGCCTTTAGTAATTCTCTTGTGTCACTCAACAGCATGCCTGCGCTGAATTCCAAAGACCGTGCAATATATATATTTTTAAAGCAACAATAGCACTGAAGCCTATAGAACAAATACCAAATGTGAACCTGCTTCAGCATATTGTCATTGTTTTCACAGGTTTGATTTAGGTCTCATTTTCTCAGAAAGCATGTTCCCTAGGAAATCTTTTTCACCTTCAATATGGCAGCCAGGTAGGACATTTTATAGAGAGCTGGTGTCAGCTTCTCTACTGAGTTTGATTTTTGAACCAAAGCGAACTAGTCCCCTGGTAGGCTCACAAACACCCCACCGTTTCCCCTTAGGCAGCTCTGGCTGAGAGCAGCTGCTGCTGACATTGTGTTCCGGGGTCTGGTCCTGTAGCTCCTGGGATGAAACAAGCTGGTGAGATTGATGTGAAAAAACAGCCATCAGGTGGAAGCACAGGGCGAGGATGCCTTTTTCATATTTTTATATGAAACATTTCTGTGAACTCAGGGAAAAAAAGTATAGATTGAGTAGGATTTTTCAGCAGGGAGTATTGGTGACGGTAGAGTTGATTTTTCCTTTCATCTTTATTTTAAATTTTACAGTATCTGCTTATGTATTTATAAAAATGACTCCCTGAACAAACCTGAGTAGATGTCCTGAAAGGTAAAGGAAATATGGGTGAAATAATTTTCCACTTTTTATTACGATGTTTAAGTCATTTTCTACAGGGAAATGAATCTGTCATTAAAATACATCTTTCTCTATGTTGTTTCCTTTCCTGAGGAAAACGTGTAATTTATGGCAAGTTTTAATGACTGTATTTTAAGTGATCTATTTTTTTTTCAAAAAGATAAGGCTCAGAGAAAGGGAAAGGATTCTACTTCCCCTTTTCTAATGTACCCTATGCTTCTTTGGGGTCTTTTTCCAAAATCTGAGATATAATTTCATTCATTTTGATAACATTGAAAAACTGACTCTTTCCAGCCAACATGTCCTATCTTATTTGAGAAAGCCTGCTGGGAGGCTACAATCTTTTTTTTTCAATTTATTCCCAAATTTATGGCCATATTTCTTTGAAAAAATATTTTGCTGGAAAATTAGGAAGATTGAGCAAAGATTGCGAATGAGATGAGAAAACCATAGAATAAGAGTATTTTGGCAGTTCTCAAAAGGAGAATATTTACGATAATTACCTTTTCCTTCCCTAAATTTCCCCAATTCTCTACTTTTTATTCAAATCCTTTACCTCTCAGTTCTGAACACAAACACTATGCACACACAAACACATGCTGTTTCCTTCAGGCCAGTGCTCAATTCTCTTACCTGTTTTGACAAGCAATGCATACTGCAGTCACAAGCCAGAGGCTATGGTTATACAAAAGTCACAGGTCAATAAAGATCACTTACATTTCTTATGAGCCTTTTTATCTTCCTTTCCCCCTATGTGGGCAGGACCAGCAGAAAGTGAAAGACAGAAATGTCAAGGGGCCTGGCTGTCAAATTCTTAAAGAAACCCCTACTCCTTCCAAATAACTTTATGGCCCTTAAACTTTTGTTACCTTGCCTTAGGAAAAATGGCCTTTTCTTTTCGGCTGCTCATCACAACGTGTTCTTCTTTCTTTTAAAATGAATTTAAAGTCTTGACCCTCTACTTTGATGATATATAATAAAGTAAGAAAAGATTAGTAGGTTTTCTTTAAAATTGTCCTTTAAAAGGAACAGGGGAAATATCTACATTGTGTTCTGGTTTAACATATTTGACATATGTTCTGTGAGTTCATACATATTTCTTGAAGGTCATAAAATAGTCTTTTTATGATTAAATTTACATCGGGAAATTTCAGGTACTTTTTATACTGTGTATATATATTACCAGTACTTCAATGGTCATTTTCTTCCAGAAAAGACCACATGAATGATTGGAACTTATGATTGGAAATAATATTATCATTATCAAGTCCATGCTATCCAAATTATAGTGAAGATAAAAAAAAGTTAACCATTCAGCCACTTTATTTTCATTATTTTGTAAATTTAGAAATATTGTAAAATTATTGAACTTTCCTATCTCCAATTTTCTGCTTTGACAGTGTACTAAATGAACACATTTTTTTTATTCTCACTTGAGAACATTTTTCACTGTTTTTAGAGAGAGGGAGGGAGGGGAGGTTGGGCAGTGGCAGGGAGAGAAGGAGACAGAGAGAGAGAGAAAGAGAGAGAAACATCAATGTGAGTGAGAAACATCAGTTGGTTGCTCTCTTGTACATACCCCAACCAGGGACTGAACTCTCAACTTGGGCATGTACCCTGTCTAGGAATTGACCTATGACCTTTCTGTCTACAGGATGATGCTCCAACCAACTGAGCCATACCAACCAGAGCAAATGAACACATTCTTTAAAAAAAAAAAATGTTCAAAAGGTGGTTCAGGAACCTCCTTTTGAGGTTTAAAGTAGTTTAAAGTTTATCCCCAGAGTCATCTAATACAGATTCATTGTCATGAAAAACTAGTAGCATATTATAAGCTCAAAATTACTATTAGAAACATGACTCAATTTTTGATTCTCATTTAGTATTTAGAGTCAGATCATGTTTATGTATATGTGCTTTTATATATGTGAGTATTTGTGCTTTTGTCTTTAAATTGTACATGAGAGAGATACCTGGTTTTCAATGTTTGGTAGACAATGGAATGTTTAAGGTAACTTACAAATTGTAATAAAAGCAATTGAAGATTCGTTTACATCTTCCTTCTCTCCTCTTTTCAGTGAATCGAGCAAGAGTATTTTTCCCAAGTAGGGTGGAGCATAAAAGTCACTGATTAGATCGCAAAGGGAAACAGATTTGCCAAAAGATATTTCTTTCAAGGACAATTAAACATATTGATTGAGATTAAAAAATGTAATTGTCATTAATAAATTAAACTATTAAAACCATTTATAAGATGCATGTTTGATTTTTTATTTGTGAGATAAATGTGCATGTGTATAATAGTAAATATACGGTACATTGGCTAGAAGTTGGGACTCTGACTTACGGAACTGCAAATGAAACTTTTCTTACCAAATTAAATGGATGAAAAATTGAGAAAGGTTAGATTCCCTTCCCATGCTTCCATAATTATAAACCTATAAGCAGTAGGATAAGGATTAGTATTTTGTTCTCCTGATGACCTAAATTTATCCATTCAGTCTTAATTGAAGAGCTACTTTGTGTTTAGATTGCCTGTTTATTCAAAACTCCATTCTATATAATTTGAATAAAACTACAAAAGAATCCGATGATCAGATAAATTAAGTTGTTTGCACACATAGAGTTTTTTGGGGAACTTCAGTAATCACCTGTGATATTTGCATAATTTTACTAAGATTATAGTTCAGTAACTCTAGCTGCCCTTGCAATCTTTCTTTTTAAATAACTTTTATTACTGTACAAGTTACTTATTTGTATTAATTACCTTAACTTGTCACCTAATAAAACGCACTGTGTTGACACAGGAAAGAGAGAAAGATTTGAGTTGGAAAAGATTAGTTTTCTTAAAGAAACACATCTCATATCATATTTTGTGGGCTTTTATCACAAAGTATTTACATTTAATCCTGTGTAACAATTCCTCAAGAATAGATTTAGTTATGATTTAATATATTATAAAAGATTATTCTTCCTCATGGAAGGATGTTTTTAAATAGTATAACAATTTATTTCGAAACCCAAAACACTTGACACTCTAAAGAAGAATAGGTAGTTTATGACTAGCATGTTTGTAGAAGAAATGAAATAGATATTTACTTTGCGTAAGAATATGGCTCAGAAAATAAATAACAAACTGTTCTAAACTTTCTGTGACTTGATTAATCCTCAGATTTTTTCTATACTGGTGCTTTAAAAATATTGAAAGAAAAACCTGTCCATTTTTGCCTTACTTCAGGGTGTTTTGCAGTGCTGGAATCTTTATTATAAATTGATTTTTATAATTACATTCATAACTGCCCTCACTTTTACATACTTAGCAGTGACAACTTCTCTTTTGAATCAAGATAGATAAAAAAATAGACAAATTCTGTTTAACAGTTCAAAGGGTCAGGCTTAATTTCAAACCACACGCTGTCAAAACTCTGGTATTCTCCTAGCCCAGTCATTTTATCCTTGATAAGTAAACCCACTTGAGGAATGTTTATATGCTCTGATGCTTTTGGCCAAGTTCACTGACAACACATTCTTTGAAGAAATATATCACAACTGTTTATCTCCCTGAGTGTTAAAAACCCTGTCAGTACTAATGATATCAGGACATGGATTAAACAAACCCTTTTGAGAATGACTATGGATATTTCTCCATTCAGATCACAAATATAGGAATCTGGGCTGTGAAAGCAGGCAACAGATATTTCAACATGCACAGCATTCTGTTCACACAAAAAGCTTTAATAAAGAAATGCTCCTGAGAAGCACTGTTCTTACTCTTGGGTTTAACATTCAAGTGCTACCTTCCACACACAGAAAAAGGTACATTTCCACAAGATTGCATATGTGTGTAACACAATTGTACCACAAGAAAGGAGAAAAGATAATGCAGATTTAAAGTAATGAATATGTAGATAATGCTGGTTCTTTAAGTGCAAGTAATGTCCTTTCCATCTTCCTTTTTCTCACATGATAATCAAGCAATTAAAATCACAGTGAATGATACTGTGAATTCTGAGTCTAAATCTATTATCTTTATATTAAGACAATCATGCCATTTTCCTTTCTTGCAGTGAAAATTATTTTTAAAGGGATTTCTATTTTTAACATTGTTTTTCCACATGTAAGTAATTATTTTAAGACAACCCCATATAAATATTTTACAAGAAAAGATGACATTGAAAAAATAATTTACATACATTCTGTACCCAAAGGTTTTGTGATAGTCATTCTTATATTAAGCTCTTCCTATTCAGTTTTTATTTAGTTTATTTAGTTAGCAGAAATGATTATTGTACATTGATTGGTGGCAAAGTAGCATCAAAATTTATTTATTGGGCAGATTAAATTTGAGAAATAATTAAAATGCTTTAGGCCTTGAACAAAAATAACCTACTTATTATTTCTAATGGCATCTAATATAAAGGAATCTTTCGATTTTTATTTCTCATGTTTTTCAATTAAATATGACACATTAAACAAATTCTTACAGCTGTTATTTATACTCTGGAAGAAGTTGATTTGTTGTGTTAGAAGTCCTCTTTAAAAACCCATAGAAGAACTATATTTCACTGAACTACTTTTAAGTTCACAGCATATTTATTTCTGTGTTACCCAAATGAATATTTTCTGTTTGGTTTTGTTTCTTCTGACTTTAAAGTCAGGTATGGTATTGTTTATTTATTACTGGCATTGCAGATAAAATTATGTTTTAAAATAATTTTGTATTACCTATCTAAAGCATTATGATAAAGTACATTTTTTTCAGTCTAGGGAAAATATAACACCTTATTGATTTGAAAATTAAAATCACAATTGGGTGACAATGCAAAAAATTGAAATTATTTAGCTGCTGATAGCTATTTTATTAGTAATTTGTGATGTTTAAATGAGAAAACACTGAATGGAGAAATTCAAAATTAAATAATAAAAATAATGATTTATTCTCTTTAAACTCTTTTATGTCTGATCTGCTTAAAATAATATGAGTAGTACTCTTATGTACTATTTCATAATTACCACTAAATTAAAGAACTAGGTAATTTTTAGAATCAGTTGGCCCTTTATATCTACTATTATGAATGTTTTAAAGATAAAAATAAAATAACTGCAGAAAAGTTGAAAAATGTTTACACACATAAATTCAAAATGCTTGTAAAATATTTTTGAAAAAGATATTTTAGATTTTAGGTGTATAAGTAAAAGAGGTACATAACATTATAATTGAACTGTAAAATGCCATTTTCCATCTCTCCCCAGCAGTTTCTATAAGTATTTTAAAATGGACAAGGAAAGCCTTCTACAGACAGCGGCACAGCTGCCAATTAAACCGGAGCTGCTCCTTTGCTGGAACTAACTCTTTGAAACTGATGTGGCACAGGCTATGGCGTGCTTCAGTGAAAAAAGGAATTTCAAAAACAAACAGTACTTTTTATTTATCTTTTGGTATTCATGCTATTCAGAGCTAAGTTCTGAAAAGAAAAAAGAAATTTTAACAAAAAACAGATTTCTTTTTGATTGCCAACTTCAGCCCAAACCATGTTAGTTTCCAAAGGACAGTAGAGTTGATAAACTACAGTTTAAAACATTGGTGTCGGGTTACTTACTGATGGCTCAATTTTTTTT
>PVJD01010041.1:0-57021 GCA_004026545.1 Mormoops blainvillei
CAGAGAAGGGAACCGGCTGGGCACCGCCAACCTCAGTGAAAGTCCCCAGGGACCGCTGGGGCCGAAGGGACTTGCCCCATAGGGTCCAGGGCTGCTCCTGGACTTGCCTCGCTCTGGGGCCGAGCCCCCACCAGGCCCTGGGGCCACGCTGGGTGGTTCTGGCAACAGTGTGTCTTGGAGAAGCCTTCCCCCGCATTCCTTCCCAGGGCTCTTTCTGACAGTGTGTGAACAGTGGGGAGTACCTAGGTCCAGCACGGGGACTCGGGACTTGGTTTTGCCCTCACAGAGACCCGTGTTGGTAGAAGGCTTCCCAGCAGAAGAGGCATTTGACTTGGGCCCGAACAGCTGAACAGGAGCTCAGCAAAGGGCGGAGAGGCCCACCAGGTGGAGGGCCGGGCCTCTGCGTTAGAGAGACCCGAGGGGGCTGGTCAGCCACCCAGCCTCCCTCAGGCCCGGAGGATCTGCCAGGCCCACCTGCTCTCCCGCCTCCCTTCTGGGGAGCCTTTTACTGGCTCGATAAAAAAAAATTTTTTTAAACACTCTCTTATTGTATGGTAAGAAGGGAGGCGGGCCCTAAATCAGGATGGAAATCGACAAGGCCCTGACGTGTGTCTCTCCTGTTTATTAGGACTGAAATGTTTACCCGGCGATAAGGAGCCGGCTTTCTCGTGGAGATTTGTGCGCGCTTTTTCAATTACCCCTCGTCTTTCTCTGCCACTTTTGCACTAAAGGGATAATAAATGTATCGGAGCGTTTCAATTATTCATCTAAATCATGACTGCGCCTGCCACGGCCAAGCTTTAGTGACAGATTAATTCAGGGACGCCTTCCTCTGCTTGCGCGGCCGCCATCTCTGCTCCCGCCTGGCCAGCGCCCCGAAGGGCTGGCCAGAGGGTCGACCGGGCTGCCATCAGGCAGGTCACTGACCGGTGCAGTAGGCAGAGCAGGATGGAGCGCCGGGCCACCCCACACTCACACTCACGCTCACTGCCGGGGATGCCTTCTTCCTGCCGGCGGTCCGCGGCCCCACCCAAAGCTGCGGGCGCCAGCCCACGCCTGCCCTCCGGCCCCCTCATCAGCACAGCCCCTGCTCCCCGTGCCCACGCAGCAGGTCCGCGTGTGTGTACTGTGCACTCCAGCATGCTAGGCGTGTCACTTGCGTCACCGCTGTCTCCGGGCCCAGGGCCTTGACACACGCTGCTGCGGGGCCAAGGGCTCCTCGGCCTGCCCACCACAGGCCTTCTGCTCACTCCTCTCAGTGTCAGGCCGGCCTCGCAGACCACCGCTCGCCCCTGCTCTGGGGCCCTGACGCGTTCCTGGCGGCGCTCTCGGCGCTGGGACACGGCAGACCCTGCTGCTCTTGGGCTGGCACTCAGTTACCCATTAAGGGAAACTTAATTTGTGTGGTTAAGTACCAACTGCTCCCCATCGGACCACCCCCCTAGGGGGTGTGCACAGACACCATTCTGTCCAACTCCTGGCTAAGAGTAGGTGCTAAGAGTAGGTGCTCCGAGCAGACCCATGCGTGGACCAGCTATGCCCAGGCCCCCAGCCCCACCCTAGCCTGGGTACCTGTGTCCGCAGGTTGCACAAATCCCCCCCCTCCCCCCTGCTGTGGTGGTCCCTTGCCAGGGGCAGAATCTGCCACCCTGGGCGCAACCTCTCTCTTCTTCACACAGGCACCCGTAATCCTGGGGGTAGGTGGTACCCTCTTCCCCCCCTCTTTCTGTCTCTCACTCTCTCAGTGTCTCTCAGTCTCTGACTCTGTCTCTGCCCCACGGGCTCTGCACGCTCCTCCTCCTCGTCCCACCCGCACTCCAGCTCCCTCACTGGGGTCTGTCTCCCTCTCTCTCTTACTGGTTTTCTCTCCATTTCTCTCTCATGCCGTCTCTCTGGCACGTGCCCTCCCCCCATTTCTCATTCTCTCTTTCTCTCTTTCTCTCTCTCTCTCTCTCTCTCTCTCTCTCCCCTGCTCTCCTCTGTTCATAGACAGTCAGGCCCAGGAGGACTGGCGAGGCCTCCAAGTATTCTGCCCAGTTCGCTAGCTGTCCCAGCGCCCCCGCCCAGCACTCTGTCCCAGCGTCCCGTGCCGCCAATCCGCAGTTGCGGGCCTGGCGCTCTGATTAGCCGGGCCTGGCACAGTAGGTAGACCACGTGTCCTTCAAGCCCCTCGAGGCCAGGCTGTTTGCGGCCAGCCCTTCCCTGGGCTGGGCTCAGAGAAAGCAGGTGGCCCCAAAGGCCAGCCACCAGCCCACAAACTCGCAGAGCACTGCCATGCGCCACGCGTGGGCCCAGGAGGGTGTGGGGCAGGGTGTGGCGGCACCCTCGGACCCAGAGCTGTCAGGGGCGGGGCTGTGCGGCAGGGAGGGGAGCCCCAGCCTCACTCTGAGTCGAGGATTTTATTTCGTGGACTTCTGGGAGCGGTGGGGGAGGGTCGTGAGCAGGGGAGTGCCAATGCCTCCCCCAAGGAAAGGCCCGGGCCCCGCTGGCACCCCCTCCGTGGATGGCAGAGCCTTGCTGAGCCTGTCCCTGCAGAACCTCGTATACTCCCACCCTGAAGCTCTGGGTGTGCCATCAGCTCCCTCATTTTACAGATGAGGAAACTGAGGCACCAAGTCCCTTGAGGTAAACTGCACTCCCCACCCCCACTCCTCAGTTGGCCCTCCCTAGATAGGAGGGCGAGCAGGACTCTGTCCCCGAGGGGTTCTAGCGTAGGCCAGTGGGGCCCGTGCCCCGCCCCCAGCGGGCAGGGTGCCGCCAAGCCCCTACACGCGGCTGCCATGGGATTTTTAATAACGGGAGTGATTTTTGCATGATGAATGAGGCGCTGCCGTTGTGTACGTAATGAAGCCCTAATGTTTTCAAATCCCCATTTAAGGAGCTGATCTCACCCCATAATGAATTTCAGATCACATCACGGCGCTGTCGTCCATCCATCTTCTCCCTGGGGCGCCCACCCGCCTCGGCACCGTGAGGGTGGGGCCTAGCGAGGGTCGGCTCCACACCCCGCCACGGGCCAAGGGGCCGAGGCCAAGCCTAATACAGAGCCGGGGCTGGCGTGCGTCTGTCAAATGAATGAGTGCCCAGGAGGGCATGGGCAGAAGCACAGAATCTGTTCTGGCACTGGGGTGTCACATGGGGTTGTGGCCCCCAAGGCTTAGTCAGGGCCTGGGAGGAAAACAGGTTAGGAGAGTGCAGGGTGGGCCAGGGGAAACAGGGCACAAGGTCCCTGGGTAGGTCACTTGTCCAGGCCTTATGGCTGGTCCTGGTACCCTCTCGGGGACTCAGTCTCCACCTCTGGCCAGTGGGGCCTGTCCCCTTTCAGCCCTGGCATCAAGGTGGCTGGAGAAAGCTTGCCTCAGGCTGGGCACCCAGGTGTCTGGGTGCGGTGTGACCTCTAGGGCCCAGACCCAGATGCCTTCCTGGGCTTGACAGGCACCACCCTCCCACAGCCCCCTCGAGCCTCGAGCTCGCTCCCAGGGCTTTGTCGGGGACCTCCAACCCCCAGCCGTGCATCCCATCCTTCTCGTGAAGGGGGCCTCAGAGCGTGAGGGGCACAGTAGTCTTCTTTTACAGAGCCCGTGGCTGGGCCTTGGTGTGCACATCTGTAAAAACAGGGTGACAGTGATAATGCCCAGGGTACTTTGGTGCAGCCTCCCGCTGAACTCATGCCAACTCTGGACAGGGGTGCTCTCACTGACCTTACACAGACAAGGAAACTGAGCACAGAGGGCAAAGTAACAGCCCCAGTGCGTTCTAGACGGGACCTCTGACTCCCAGTTTTTGCTCTAACAGTGAGTTGCTAAGTCTCTCTGGCCTTCCGTCTCTCAGTTCTCCCCACAACTCTCTGGGGCCAGCTGAGGCTCAGAGAGGTGAAGGGACTTGCCCAAAGCCACCAGCAAGCTCGTGGGCAGGACTTCTGGGAAGAGCAACCCCAGAAGGGGCGTGCAGGGGCCCGATCCACCAGACAGTGGAGGGCGACCCTCAGGACAGGGGAGTGGGGGAGACGGAGGGCCGGTCAGGGTGTCCTACCCTCTGGCAGGGCACAGCCCCGTGGCCCCCAGGCCCCAGGCCTCCTCAAGTTCCTGTAAATAATTAATTAGCCCCCACTTGCTTGTTTGTTTAGCATGAGGAATGCTCCCCCACTGAGACGCATTTATTGCTGAATAAATTTAAATATCTAATCTTCCTTTCATGAATATTACAGCGCCCTAAATAGCGGCCAATGTATCCTAAGCGCTTTGGCAAATGGCCCCCGCAGGAGCCTGCCTGCCTCGCCGGCTGCGGGGAGGCCGGGCCGAGGCCCCGCCCTCGCCGGTGCGCTCCCAGGCCCGCCCCGGGGGGAGGGGCCTGGGCGTGAGCTGAAGCCCCTGGAGGCCGTGTGGGGCACCGAGGCCACGCTGTTGGCCGATGGGCTGGGGGCTCCCAAGCAGAGCGCTGGGCTTATCTGGGGGGAGTGCCTGGGACCCGGCGGAGGATCGGGGCTGGGGCAGAGAGGGCAGACGGGGTCCCCAGACAGCAGCAGCGTCTGAGGAGCTTAGGAAGCAGGCAGAAGAGATGGGCAGGGCGGGGGCCGAAGGACAGGGACAGAGGGTCTCCAAGGCAGCCTTGCGGGGTGGGCGCAGCTGGGCAGTCAAGCAAGATGAGTGGCCACAGACCTCTGAGCGACGAGGGGTCCCCAAAGCAGTCTCTGTTGGGAGGGGGAGGTGTTGACGTGAGGAGGGGGGCAGGAGCCAGGCTGCAGGGGCTGGCAGTTAGGAGGGACGCTGACACAGCAGGTACAGACATGTCTTCCCGAGTAGGAGAGGTGAGGAGAGCTGGCGGGAGCCAGACGGCCCGGGGGGCGGGGGGCAGCCGGGGAGCAGGGAGAGACAGACCCTTTCAGTGCCTTAGAGGAAGCAGAGCGCACAGCTGTGTGACCTTGGGCAAGTCTCTCACCTTCTCTGTGCCTCAAGTTCCTCTAAAAGCAGTAAAACAAATGGCACCTCCTGGGGTGGCTGTGAGGAAAAAACAAGCGGGTGGAGGGAAACGCTTGGCACCTGGCAGGTGCTCTCCAGTGGGGGAGACCCGGCGGGCCCAGGCGGACCTCTGGAGGGGGAATGGTCCAGGCCTGCCTGCTGGAAGGGATCAGCTGCCCGAGTGGGGGACGCCAGTTCTCTGCTGGTTGGGGTGGGGTGGGGTGGGGTGGGGGTTAAGTTGGAGGTTTGAGGTTTGTTTGAATGTGGCTGAGGGACCCAGGGAGAAGACAGAGGGTTCAACTGGTATGACCTGGGGACATCCCCGCCCACCAGGCAGTGCCAGGGGCCAGGGCCCAGAGCTCTTCCCAGAAGCCCCAGGGTCAGGCAGGGAAGGGAGGGAGCTCTTCCTTGCAGGCTCCAGGGCTGAGCTTAGCCTCACGTGAGCCCAGGGCCGGGCCTGGCTTCAGAGCCAGTTTGGGGAAACTGGGCAGAGCAGCCCTTTGGGCCTCTGTCACTCAAGACGTGGGAGAACAACAAAGCTGGCGTGTGGACAGGCAGGTGGCAGGGGGGGCCAGTCTGGGCTCTGGCCCAGGGGTGGTGCCAGGGCCCCTCCCTCATCTCCACTGTGAGGGAACTGCTGCCCTGGCCACACGCACAGCAGTCACAGGGCCTGGCCCCGTGCTGGAGGCCGCTGAGGAGTCTCCGGCCCCAGCCCCACTAGTGGGAATTCCTCCCCCGCTTCTCCCACCTCGTGCCCCCAGGTCAGCCCTGAAGGCCTGGCCGCAGGCCTGGCCACTTCTGCAGGAAACATTAAATCCATGAAAGACAGATCCCAGGGAGCTCCACTTCCGCAGGCCACTCCCCCCACCCCCCACCCCCGCCCCGCAGCAGCAGCAGCAGCAGCAGGCCAAGGTCACCTGCAGGGCCCACAGCACAGGGAGATGGCAGGCAGCTGGGTGCCAAGTGGCTGACACCACTGGGCAGGGCTGGGACGTCCCGGGAGGGCTGGCTCAGATGCATCCCTGTGCTCCGAACGCCCTGAGCACACGTGGCCTGGACATCACCTCCCAGCACACCCTCCAACACACGGCGAGCACATACCCAGACTGTCACACTGTCCTAATAAAATAGCCAACTCGCACACCATCTTCACTCACGCCAGGCACTGGCTTCAGCCCCACCAGCAGACAGTTCCCTCTTTTCATCACATGGCACATAAGCTAATTACCAAAATTCTGCAGCACGTCAAAAAATGTATTTCTTACAGATCTGACAACAAAGATAGGTATAATTTTAATTTATTCACACTAGATGGCTATTGTTGTGTTTGTTGACTGGTTTTTGTTTCTTTTTTTAATTTGATGATCTAAGGGAAAAGAGATCAGTGCCCCCGACTGAACGGTCATGTCGTCACGTTTTAGAAACTCTGGTGGCACACCGGTCGAAAATCACTGCCCTACAGGAATTGACTCACCTAAGCCTTTCGATAGCCCAGTGAGGGGGCTGGCTACTCTTACCGCATTTTATAGATGGGGCCACTGAGATCCAGAGAGGATGCACCCTGGGTCACACATCTGTGACTGATGGAGCTGGGACTTGACCCCAGCTGCCCAGTGCTGTAGCTCCCGCTGAGGCACACAGTGCTGGGTGGTCACCTGGTGCCGCCACCCAGAGCAGACACACTGCACGTGGACACCGCGCACACCAGACTGTACTCTTTGCAGCGCCTGGATGCTCCCCTCCTCCCCCATAGGTTGCAGCTGCCCTCACCCTGCACAGGAGAAGGGGGGACCCAGTCCCAGAGTCCCTCCAGGGTTCCCCCAACTCCTCTACCCCATCCAACCCCACCTGTGGGATGCTCTGGGGAATCTCCTGGTACCAGCTTAGCGTGAAGTCGCAAAATTAGGTTTAATTGAGACCCACAGGGCACAAAAGGAAAGAGAAGAGGGGGGTGGTCCAGCTGGTGTCCCTGGACCTGTGCCAAGATGTTGGGGTGGGGCTGTGATGGAGGCGGGAGGGCCTGGATGTGTGCGTCGGTGGGGTGCAGAGACAGTGGTCCTTTCCTGCTGCCCAGCATTGTGCGCAGCCAGCAGCTGGTGCCCAAGGAGCCCTTGGCACAGGCCTAGGAGCGGTGGGAGCTGGGGAGCTGCCAGAGGAGGGTCGTCTTCTCCGGGCCAGGATGCCAACTCCACTTCTGAGTGGGCGTCACTGTCCCAATTTTCCAGATGAGGCAGTGGACACTCGGAGGGGGAAAGGACTTGGCAAGGCGCCCCATTGGCACAGGCGATGAGGGGCAAGCCTGGACCTGACCCCGGCCTGCCCCAGGCCGAGCCCCTCCGCCGCCACAGGGGCCTCGCAGGCCCTGGCACGGGGAGAGGTGGAGCTGAGCAGCGCCCTCAGCGCCTCGGCGCCACCCGAGTTGTTTACTTGGGCCAGGGTCCCCAGAGCCGCCCTTGCTCTCCTAACGAGCCCAGGCCGGGCCCCAATTAAGCCGGATGTGCTAACGAGGAGGCTCGTTAATGAGCAGGGTGCGCCCTGGAGGGGCCGGAAGACCAGGCTCAAGGCCCCGACCTGATCTGCCACTCGTCACTAGGTGGCCTCTGCTTCCCCACCTGTACAGTGGATCCTAGAGCCTGCGCGGCCTGAGGATCCTGGCCTGGGGAGGTCGACTCTGGGGTCGGGTGCGCGGTGCCGGCTGCCGCACCCCGGCCGAGCCCAGGGGAAGAACTTTCCCCGGGCTGGGCGCGGGTGGTGTTTCCTGGAGTCCGGACCCCACCGCTCAGAGCTGCTCACCTCCGGGGAGGCTCCAGCTCGCCAGCGCCCTCGTTGCGCTGCCGGGAAAGAGCAGGGCGGGCTGGGCGCGCCCCCTGCCGGCCGTATGGCGTCGCTGACTGCCTGGGTCCGCTGCGGTCCCTCTCTATACCTCTGTTTCCCCAGGTGGGAAACAATGCGGGGGGCAGGGGGCAGAAGTGATGGGAACAGCTGGAGACAGCACAATCGAGGGGACTGGGACCAATCTGTCGTGGGCCTCTGCCTTTGTAAAACGGGCTCGGGCAGGACGCGGGGAGCCCACGGCTCACTTCCCCTCCCCTGCAGTGGACGGCTGCATTCACCGGGCCGCCGGGCCCCTGCTCACCGACGAGTGCCGGACCCTGCAGAACTGCGAGACCGGCAAGGCCAAGATCACCGGCGGCTATCGGCTGCCTGCCAAGTGTGAGTCCAGACACCCCCAGCTGTGTGGGACACATACAGGGAGCCTTGAGTCATTGGTGCGGCCCCCACAGATTTGCTGGAGGCCTCCTCAGGGGGAACTTCTTAGCCGTAAGTGCCAGGACCTGGTGCCTCCGCGCACACCCCAAGAAGCAGGCAGAGGAGGGTGCGTGGAGACTGGAGTGAGATGAGGACAGGAAGGGGGTGGGGGAAGAGCTAAGGGGGTGGGGCCTTCTCGCACCCAGTGGCACCTGACGTTCCAGCCCCGCGCGCACAGATGCGGGGAGCCGCCGGCGCGGGCCTGCCATGTCTATGGAGGTGTGGATTTGGGCTCCAGAGCACATCTCTGGCCACCAAATGGGCGAGGTCCTCCCCTGGGGAGCCCTGGAGCTTGCGGTGGCGGGGGAAAGGGTCCATTTCCTGTCCCATCCAGGGCCCGGGCTGGCAGAACAGAGGAGGGGACGGAGAAACCCTGGCCAGCCTGACCCCGTCGCCTCTCGCAGATGTCATCCACACGGTGGGGCCCATCGCGCACGGAGAGCCCAGCGCCAGCCAGGCTGCCGAGCTCCGCAGCTGCTACCTGAGCAGCCTCGACCTGCTGCTGGAGCACCGGCTCCGCTCCGCGGTGAGGGCGCTGGGGGCGGGGCGGGGCTGGGGAGGTGGCCCCACTAGAGGAGGTGGGCGGGGAGGTGACGCTGTCCCGATACGCTCTCTCCTCCACCCTGCCAGGCGTTCCCCTGCATCTCCACTGGCGTGTTTGGTGAGTGGCGTCACGGAGAGGAGGAAGGGTGGGTGGGCAGTGGGCCCGCCCAGGCACGCGGAGTGGTGGGGCGGGCCAGAGCCAGGACTCACTCTGGCTGGGCCCCCAGGCTACCCCAACGATGCAGCCGCCGAGGTAGTGCTGAGCACACTGCGCGAGTGGCTGGAGCAACACAAGGACAAGGTGAGGTCTGGGCCCAGTTGAGGGGTCTGGAAGGGGTAAGGCGGTGGGCACAACAGGGTGCCACTAACCAGCCCTATCAGTCATTGCCCTGGGCGAAGTTGCAGAGTACCTGGCCCAAGGGTCTCTGGCCACAGTAGTCCTTCCTGCATCCCTTCTCCTTCCCTCTCCACATTTCGGTTTCCTCTGCTACACAATGAACCTCTTCTGTCAAGGGTGTAGCATAGCTTGAGAGGCATCCCAAAGGCAAGGCAGGTGACCCTGCAGGTCCCAGGGCAGGGGGATAGTGATAAGACCCGGGAGCTAGGGAGAGGGTGGCTCCCCCGTGGCTGAACAGGCCCTGGTGCAGGTGGACCGGCTGATCATCTGTGTGTTTCTGGAGAAGGATGAAAGTATCTACCTGCAACGGCTGCCCCACTACTTCCCAGTGGGTAGGTATCTGTGGCTCTGCCCACGTCCCACCAGCCCCTGCCCTACCCCACCCGTCCTGGGCTGGTTCTCAGTGTCCTCTGCCTTCCAGCCTGATGGCACCCACCGCACACCCTGACCAAGACTGGTAAGCAGGGCCTGGCCCACTGTGTGGCTGCCCACTAACCTCCTGCCCACTAACACGCCCGCTCACCTCCCCCCACTCACCCCCACGCAGGGAGGCAGCCTGGGAAGCCCACAGCCCCCCACTGCCCCCAACCTCTCTGCTCTGCCTGCAGACTCACCTGGGCCTGCTGGACCTCGCTCCCAGCTCTAATAGGTCGCCGAAGCCTGCAGCTGGCCCTGGGCCCGGGCCCCCATCCTCTCCCTCTGCCCCCTGCCCCTCAGGAGTCTCCTAATAAAGACCACGCTTGCTGCAGCTCCTGTTGTTCGAGCCCTGGCTTGGGCGAGGGAGGTAACCCGTAGGGGCAGGCAGGCGCCCTGGGTCACAGGGGCTGCTGAGAGCTCTCGGAGAGCAGACACTGGCAGAGGTGGGCAGGAGCACTTCACATTTATTGAGGGCCTGCCCCCAAGGAGCTCACAGCCTGGGCGCTGAGCCCCCACATGTCTGGGGTGGGAAGGAAAGGAGGCGAAGGCAAAAAGACAGGCAATGCAGACACTGGCCCAAGCAAAGGAGGCGCGAAGCAGGCGCAGGCACAGGGCCCGGGGCGGACGGGGGATGGCAGCCTGGCAAGTCCTGCTGAGACCTGGGGACCCGGCCAAGCAAAGGCTTGAAGGCTGCCCCTCCCCGACTAGGGTGGGGTCACCTGGGGTGCACTGGAGGTGCCCCAGCCCCTCCACCTGCTGAGCCAGGCCCCCACCACCCAGTACTCCTTGACGGTGCAGACCCCCGATGGAAGGCAGGCAGCTGGGGTCTGGGGCCCTGGCCAGGCAGCGGGACGGAGGTGGGCCTATGAGCGAGAAGCCTGAAGCCTTAGTGGTCCTAGGTCCCTGGGAGTCTCCAAGGAACCTCCAAATGTCTGTGGAAGCCCCTGGGGCCAGTCAGGAGGAGGGAGGCACAGAGGAAGTAGAATCCCAATAACCAGGAGGGGTGCCCCAAGAGGCATGGCCCCTCGAAACTTCTGCTGGCAGGGAGGTTTGGAGGTGGACAGGTAGAAGGCCGAGAGGAACCCACCTAGGGGACGGGGGACAGCCAGACACACAGCAGCCAGGCAGGCAGCAGCAGAGCAGGGACACGCACACGCGGCTCACCACCAGCGTCCCCTTTAATAAAACACGGAAGGTTGTGTGACAGGGAGGGGAGGAGTGAAATATGACCATTTACAACCACACAAAAACCTCTGTACATGTCTAGCGCCTGGCAGGGGGAGGGCAGCAGGGCAGCGGCGGGCGGGGCCAGCCCTACTTGTAGAGGATGTCATAGTGTCCGGGCCGGTAGAGAAGGTAGACCTTGGGTTCAGAGCCCTCCGGGAAGACGTGCGGGTTGGTGGCACCGCCCTCCCCGCGGTCCATGTACTCCACCTGGATGGAGACGCCGAGGGCCTGGGCCAGGGCGATGATGTGGATGTGGTCGCTCTCCTTGCACATGGGCTCCACCTCCTGCGGCACAGGAGCAGGTCAGGGCCGGTCTCGGCGCCCCTCCCCCGCGTCCCCACGGGCCCCCGGGCACCCTCCCGGGCCCTGGTGATCCCCACCCTGAGAGGAGAGAAAAGGGAGGGCCCCCGATCCGACATGCGGGGTGGGAGCGGTACCTGCTGGCAGAACTCCTTGACGGTCCGCCCGCCCTCGATGAAGTGCTCGAAGAACTTGCTCTCCCGCTGCAGGTAGCCAGAGGTGAGCAGCCGCAGGTAGACCACCAGGTAGTCTGAGGTGCTCTGGTCGTTGAAGGAAGCCAGCAGGTCGGCTACTGAGGTCTGCTTCTCCACCTGCTCGATCAGGTCCATGAACTGCCACCGGCAGGGACAGAGGGCAAGACGAGGGAGGAGATGGGTCAACCCCACTACAGCCAGGCCACCCACCCTCCAGTCTGGCCAAGCAGGCGACAAGGCAGCCGGGCTCACCGTGTTGTGGAAATCCTCAATTGTGAACTCAGTGAAGCCCTGGGACACCAGGTCTTCTTTGCTCTTGGCAGACACAGCCTTGAACCTGGCGGTATGAGGGAAAGGGAGCCGGGCATGGGCTCTCGGCCAGCGGGGTAGGAGCCCAGCCTATTGTCTGGCCTCTGGTGGAACTGGACCTCCTGGTCATCAAGAGGGAGGAGGGAGCCCCACAAGCCCTCCTGGAACTGTGTGGTCCACCTCCTTCACTGCCCAAGCGCCCACCCTCCTCACCTCTGCAATTCCTTGCTATCGTCCAGCAGCGCCTCCAAGTGGGAGAACCCAAAAGCTCGATAGAAGCAGTTCCCGTCGGGTCTGGTCTTGCGGATGTAGGAGTACTTTTTGTGGAGGTCCTGCAGAGAGGCGGCCCCGCCCCACCCCGCCCCTGCCCGTCAGCATCAGGCCAGAACCGGTGCAGGCCAGGGAGCCGCCCAGCAAAGCTCACACCACCGCAGTGGCAACTGAGCTCCAGGCAGCTACCTGCCATCTTGGACTGCGGACCCTGGTGACCAGAGTCACTCAGTGACCTACTGCCCAGAGCGCCAAAAGCCTCAGGAAACGGTGCCTTAGGCACACACTGGTTGCATGGGCCACCGGCCACACCGCACCCTGTCTCCAACACCTGGAACACTGCCTGGGCCTGCGGAGCTGTCTGCTCATGAAAACGGCCAAGGGAGTCAGTCCTGGACCTGTGAGTGCAGCTTGTCCAGTGAATCAAGTCTTTCAAACCATGAAAGACCTGGGTAGGGTGGGGGCGCACGTAGCCCCCAGGCCGGGGTGGAAAACAGGCTTCCTCAGCCCCTTCCCAACTCTGCCCTGCTAGATCACAGGCACCACCCGTTGCCTCCCCAAACTGCACGGACTTCCTTCTGTCGGTTGAACCTGCCCACCCAAGTGGGCTGTGAGTGCTGCCTGACAAACAGGCCTCACTCCCTGGCCCGGGCACCCTGTCCTGCTCCCTGACAGCTACTTCGTACCGTCTCCATTCTCCTTAAACCCCACCCCACAAGACACCTCCACACTTACTTAACTTCCCATGGCTTATGGGCCCGCTCCTTGTCCCCATACCTTACTGCCACTGCTCCTCACCCCTCTAACCTGCGATGGTCAGGGCCACCTCCAAACCACATTAACACCGTCCAAGACACACCGTGTCACCTGCCAGAAGGTGGCCATGACACACACCCATCCACAGCGACCATTGTGTGAATGGCACAGCCCTGCTCGGACCTGCAACAGTCTCCGCGTGTCAAATCTTCAACTCTCTCTCGACGTCATCCATCTTGGGGTTTAAATGGCCCTAACTGTAATTCTTTGCCCACCCCCATCTCAGCCCTGAACTCTAATTTCGACTCACACATCCAGCCGCCCCATCTATACCCGCTCTGAACTGCCCGGCCTGGCCGGCAGGTCCCGATCTCCACGCACCTGCCCCTCTGGCCTTCCCCGCCAGTCAGCTGCGACTCCGCCTTTCAGCCTAAATCCTCAGTCATTACCGAATTCTCCCTCACACCACACCCAATCCCATGCAGAGCCTTTCAGCTCTGTCCTCAATGCAACCGGTATCAAGTGCTTCTCACTACTTACCTCTCCCACCCTGGTCCCCTGGTCCCCATCGTCAGGGTCCCCATTGTCACTCCTGCCTCCTGCTGGTTTCATTGCAAAGCTTCCACCTCAGCCTACTCTCACCCCAGCCACCTGAGCAACCCAAAACCACCTGATGACACCCCTCATTTTCCTCCAAGTCCCCTTCTCTGGCTACAGCCCCCACCTCTCTCATTCCCTGCCCTCCCCATTCTACTCCAGCCGCACTGGCCTCCATGTGGCTCCTCAAATCACCTGCACACTCCTGCCCAGGCCGCCACAACCTGCCCATGTGCCTCTGTCAGTCCCATTACTCAAACCCCACCTTCTCAGCAAGCCCTTCACCCGGCACGCCCCATCCCCACCTCCCTGTCCCGCTGCACTGCTCCCCACGGCACTTACGACCCCCTGGGGCAGACATTTCAGCTACCCTTAGCTTACTGCCTGCCTTTCCACTAAGCGTCACGAGGGCAGGAGCTTGTCGGTGGAAGTCATCTCTCTGTCTTCTGTACCTAGAACAGTGCCTGGCCCACAGTGTGTGCCCGTAAATGTTAAATCAACAGCTCACAATGCATATGAAAAGCCCAGACCACAGCAGCTCCCAGAAGTTCCTAGAACCCTTCTGAGCACTCACTCCTTGCCAGGCCCTGTGCTGAGGGCCAGTGTCCGCTACCCTATTAACCTGCAGAGGGGCCCATTTCACAAAGTCCCCTAGCTCTGCTCAGGCTCTGCCAGCCGGGCTTGGGTGCCTCCCTGGGAGCACAGGTGGGTTCGGGCACAACATAAACCGACAGTGTCCATCTCCTGCACACGCAGCACACGGACACGCGAATATTCGCTGAATGACTCGATGGGAAAGAACCTGAGACTCCCACCCTGTCGATGCTACCAGGGAGACCTAGCTGGGACAGGCAGGCCTTGAAATCAGGGCCCCCCTCCACTAACCAACCGCTAAGCTCAGCACCTGACCACGGTCATCTCCTGCAAGCCTCACCCTCGCCCTGTGGGGCAGGGACCTCTCCGCCCCCAGATGCCCAGAGTGCTGCCCGGGACCACACAGCTGGCAGTGGTGACGTCCCGACTCAAACCAGGTCTGTCGGGCCCAGAGGCAGTGCGTTCACCTCTCCACACACCTTGGGTAAATCACAGACACCCTGAGCAAGGGGCCAGAGTGGACCCAGGTCACACACAGCTGCAGCTGGGCTGCCGGTGTGTTGTTTGGTCGACAACATTTTAAATTTGAACTGGCTGCCAACTGTTAAGAGTCTAGAGATTTCATATCACCAGGTCTGGCACCCATGGAGTGGCGGGTGTGGTCACGCTCACTGGCCCCAGCTGCTCCCACTCCCTGCTACTAGCTGATGCGGAGCTGTGCTGCCAACGTTCATCACCTGACCGGGCCACTTTCAGTCACCTGGGTTACCTGCCTGGCCCGACGTGGGCAGCCCTGAAGGCCGCTCTTGTCAGATGAAAGGTTCTAAGCACCTCTGACCTTTGGGGGGAGGGGAAGAAGTAACAGCTACTAGCCCCCAGGCTGTGCCAATGGATATTGTTTACGCAGTTCACTGCCATGTTTCAGCCCCCAGCGCATGGGTAAGGGCGTGGTTGAACTTACCCGTCTGCAAATGAAGCACCAGGGCCCGGCACAAAGGTTGTAGGCCCCTTTTCCCACTGCTGCCTGCCTCTCCACAAAAACGCTGGACGTGGGCCGTGGGATATACCCCTGCCCCAGGCCTCCACCTCCCGACAGCCCCAGCCCACTCGGCCCCACTATGAGCACCAAGGCCGCACTGTGACCACGTGGGCCTCCCTGACACCAGCCTGCGCCGCGCCCCAAAGGCATCATCTCTCACAGCCACCCTCAATCGCCACGGGCTCTCACCCCAATTTTACAGATTAGGACACCACAGCTCAGAGACTTTGAAAGACCTGCTAAGGTCTTCTGATTCGAGTCTACACACTTAAGAACCAGTGACTGGAGGGCTCCCCCATCACCCTACCCTCTAGGAGGCCCCAGCAAGGAGCAGATCGGAAGCAGGCCTGCACCTGCTCCTGCCCCCCACCCCCCACCGCAACTAGGCTCCCACCTTGATCTTCTGTTGATAAATATTGTCATCCTCAGCATATTCCTTGTACAGGACTGAGAGCTCCAGCCGCTCCGAGACCAGCGGGTTCTGCACAGCGATCTGCAGAGGGCAGGAAACCCGTCATGCTCTGGCAGGTGGCCAGAGTGGTCTCTATCTAACAGCCAGGGACCCTAAACGCAGGGTGCTGGGCCAGTCACCCAGTGGCACAGTGACTCCCTCCTCCCCCGCCCCAATAAAGGCATCCAGTATCTAGCACTGCTTGGGGAGAAGAGGGCTCCCCACGTAGAGAAAAACAACAGGCCTCAGGCCAAGCCTGTGCACCCCCATACTAGGGCAGCTGGCCATAGCCCCTCACCTCTTGCTGAATTCGGTCCTGCTGAGCCATGATGGCTTCATCATAGGCAAGACAGTTAACACCTGGAAGAAGGAAGGCCAAGGATGACAGTGGGCCCTGGCTAGCTCCACTCCGGGCAGCTGAACCAAGAACAAAAGCAGCCCAGAGAGTTGGCCTGGAATCTGAAAGTGAGCATCTCACATCTTGCTCCACCCAACCATGTGACCTTGGCAAAGCCCTTCCATTCTCTGGCCTTCATTTTCTCTTCTTTAAAAGGCAGGTGGGGGCGGAAGTGATCACCCCAAGGTGTGTTCCTCCAGCTCTAACGCTCCCTTCCCTGGGCTTCTAGCATCACTTCCCAGCAGCCTGGGGACGCTCTGGGGCTAGGCAGGGTCTCCTGGGGAAAGTAAGAGGAGGAGGCAGAGTCCCGGGCTGGAGGGGAACTTCCTGTGAGCTTGCACTTTATTTAACCACACCCTTTCTCCTTCTGTGGTCCTGTGTATTCTTAATGGTGCCCATTTTACAGATAAAACAAAGGCAGACAGGGGAAGTATCTGCCCAAGGTCACAACTAGCGAAGACTTGGGTCAAACTCAGGTTTACCTAATTCCAAAGGCTTCGGTCTTCACCACAATACCTTTCCTCTGCCACCTCACGGCAACGAACTTTCCCCAGCTTTAAAAAGGAGCTAATTCCACCACCTTCCTCATTGAAATACTGTGTGGAGATGGCACCTTAGAGGCATACTGTTAAGTGCTCTTCCGTGAGCTGGGCAGGTCCGCCCTGTGGAACCCACGCAAGCAGCCACTGGTGAGGAGCCGGGGGCCAGGAACTCCGGTCCTGGCGCTTTCTTAACTTTTGTCTCCTGAACAAGTCCCTTCTGGGGGCCTGGCTTTCCCAGCGCTCAAGTGTGCGGCTGGAAGGGGTGTGCGCGCGCTAAATGACTTTTAAGGTCAATACTTTGGGGCCTGAGTATTCCAGATCCTCAGCTGGGCCTCGACCCATCCCTTCCACTGCCCTGCAATGGGGCTGTCCCTCCCACCCAAGGGACCTTCCTCAGTTCCCTGGGCCTAAACCTCGTGGGTGAAAACGGAGGGTGGCACCATTTTGAAAGAGCCAACTCTTCAGAGGTCGAAGAAGACGATGCTCAGGCAGGCGGAAAGGGGCTGCAAGGCCAGAAGCAGGGGCTCCCCCGGAAACGCAGGCTGCAGCATTCAGGGGCACACACCCGCGACCGCTCACACCCGCGGCCGCCCGCAGCATCCCCGGCGGCCGCCCAGCCCTTTGTGCTCCACAGTCCGCTGTAACACGACGCCCTCGCGGGCGCGGGCTGCTCTGGAGAAGGCGGGCGGGCGGCGGAGCCCCAACTTAGGCCCCGGCCTGACTGCAAGGACCGGGGCGGCGGGTTTGGGAACCCGGGAGCCCGGCGCCGAGGGGGCTGAGAGGGGGGCGGGGCGGCCCAGGCCCCGCCCCGGGCGCGCGCGAGGGAGAAGGGCCGCGGGCCCGGGCCTGCTCCGCCAGCCCGGCCGGGGGTCGCGGCGGCTGCTCCTTCCATTGTGAGGGGGAGGGGAGGCGGCGGCAGCGCTGGAGGAGGAAGGGGCTGTCCGTGCGCTTGCGCTTCGCCCTCGGCCTGCGCCCGCGCCGCCCTCGGCCTCCTCGGGAACCAGCGTCCCGGCATCGCCCCGGCTAGCCCGGGCCGCACGGCCCACCCCGAGTCAGTACCTTCGGAGTCGCTACCCAGCGGCTCCTGCTTCTGCTGCTGAGGTTCCTCCGCCGCCATCTTTAAACAGCGCCGCACTGCTGACAGCTTCCGGGTTACCAGTCGCCCTCCTCCCGGAAGAGAGCCCCTCCTCGTGGCCCCTCCTTGGCAACGCCTCTAGCAACGGGAACCCCTCGGGCGCTGTCGTCGGAGGGGCTGGCAGTCCTTGTGGCCGCCGCGGCCCGGTGCGGGGACGGCCGCCCCGCCCACCCTGCGCCCGCGCACCTGCTCGGCTCCGTCTCCCCAGGTTCTCCAAGCTCCCGGGGCTGAGAAGAGCCTCCTGGAGCCAGTTCAGTTTTCCTTTCTCTGCAGTTCGAAAGGCAGATTGTACTATGGAGATAAGTAGGAAGGTGAAATGAAAATCACCCCCGGCGACACCCCTGCGGTGGGCTCCAGAACTCACCTGATCAGGCGATTAGGTGATTGCCGTGAGGAGCACCAGGCCCAGGACGCCCCCCCCCGCCCCCCTCCACAAGCCTGCGTTCTGAGCGGGCTTTGGTGTCCTGTTTCTGGCAGGGAAAACAAGTCCCTTCGTGGCAAGGCCAAAATCTCAGGACCTAACTCTGGACCCCGTGCACTTGTGGTTATGAGAAAAGCAAGGTCTTTTTTAAAAACAGGGACTTGATAAAAATGAAAAACAGATTAGCGGCTACCAGGGGTTGAGGAGGAGGTGGGGGCCAGAGGAAAGTGGGTGTGACAGTAAAATCGAAACAGGAGGGATCTTCGTGGAGATGGAAACATTCTGCACCTTAGCCGCATAACATCCTGCTATGTGCTATAGTTTTGCAAGATGTTACTAGTGGGGGAAACTGTGTAAATAGTACATGGGTCTTTCTGTGTAATCTGTTAAAGTTGCCTATGAATTATCTAAAAATGAAATGGTTGCAAAGTGGCACGGCCTTGAATGCAGAAGATACTGTTGTTTAGAGGGTTTACAGGCTGCGGCCCAGGTCCCAGACTTTGCCCCACCCAGGGCCTTTTTCAAGGCAACGCAATGCTCCTTCGGCGCTCCAGGGGGCGGCTCCTGGGTCCCAGTCAGATCCCTCAGTTCACGATGTTACAGGAGTGAAATATGACCGACCGTGTTCATGGGCTTTGTCCAGTCCTGGGGCAGGCAGGTGCATCGGCGCCTGGGCTCAGCACACAGCCCATGGTGACCTGCCCACGGCAGCACTATAAACATCAAGTCTGTGTCCCGGAAGCATTGCAAATTACTATTTATTGGATCATTGAGCCTTGGGGTTTCTTCCAAACTCAAGAAAGCAAAGGGTCCACCCAATTTGAACCCTATGCCTACCAAACTGTTCATTCCCTTTCTGGATTTTAACAATGAAACCTGTAGCCGCCGATCAGCTCTTCAGTCAGTAAACAGAATTAGTTTTCTATGAAGAGCTAATAAGACAGTTGACAAAAACGTATTAGGCTTTTCAAAATCTTGAAAATAGCTGTAAGACAACCCCAACCTCCCTACCCGCTTACTTCAACTAGGGAGTCCATGGCAGGGGAGGTAGCACGCTCTTTTCCATGTTGATTAACTTGTGATCAATAACCTCTCCTACCCTCATTCCATGGCGTTACTTTTTACCATTTTGGAGTTTTGCTTCTCTATCCTGAAGCATCTAAAGCCCAAATGCACATTTGCTGGGAGTCACCAGCAAAGCTTCAGACTTTTCTCTGCCTCCCAGTGTGCCCACCCAGAAGTGGTGCAGCACTGCTGCCCCTGGCTGGCAAGGTCTGTCGCAAAACAGGCAGCACTGGCAGTGGGGTTCGGGCTGCTGTTGGACACAGTGGCAAAGGTGACAGGCAGTGGCCCAGGGCTTTATTTCCCACAGCACGGACATGGCATGGATGCCCCTCAACAGCCCCGCTGGCTTGCAGTCGTCCACATCCGTAGGACTCTGTCAGGTGGAGGGAGGGGAGGCCCCATACCAGGACCCTGGGACTGTGCAACCTCGGCCTCAGAGGAAGGGTTTACAGCATGGCTCAGAGGCCCTGGGGGGGTCACATGGCTTCCAGGCCCACCCAACCTCTTCCACCGCTCAGTGGCGAAGGCCAGGCAACAAGGGTACGGCATGAGGTCTGGGAAGGTCATGGCTAGGAAAAGCCTCAAAGGTGAGCCCAAGATGAGGGCTCAGCGAGCCCTTCCGAGGCCAGCATAGGAGGCAGGCAGCCACCCGGGTGGGAAGAGCAGGGGCGGGCCTGGCCCCAAGTGAACCCCTGGAACTGCCACTGCAGGCAGGTCCACAGGCAGCTGGTCCCGAAACTGGAGATGCCAGACTGACGAAGCGGCAGGAGCTGTGCTTGAGGGCTGCTGGCTAGGTCGCAGGCAGGGTCCAGGCCACCTAAGGCAGAAAGCAACCGGGGGAGGAGCAGAGGCACAAAGGGAGACACCTCCCCACCCAGACTCACACACACTTTTCCTCGGGGGTACTGTTCTCCTGTAAATGCCTCACATTCCAAAACATCTTAAGTCCGGCCCTGACAGGTGTGGCTCAGTGGGTTGGGCATCGTCCAGCAGAGCGAAGTGTCGCTGCTTCGATTCCTGGTCAGGGCACGTGCCTGGGATGCTGGCCCGATCCCCTGTTGGGGGTGTGGGAAAGGCAACCGATCAATCTTTGCACTCTTCCACTCTTTCTTCCTCCCTTCCCCTCTCTCTGAAAATAAATAAAATCTTTTTAAAAAATCTCAAGTCTGTTGAGTGTCCAGTCCACTGGTGCCAGCCTCTTCTGGGACAGCCTCCAAGCACCAGGACAATGATGCATTAGTTCCCTTAGTGCTACCAGAAACAAGTCACCACCAACCTAGTGGTTTAAAAAAACACAGATGTATAACTCTACAATTCTAGAGGTCAGAAGTCTGGTATGGGTCACACGGGACAAAAATCACTCATCTGCTGGCTGTGTTCCTTTCCGGAGGCTCTAAAGGAGAATCTTCTTCCTACTCATGCACGTTGGTGGCAGAACTCAGTTGCTTGCAGCTGTAGGACTGAGGTCCCCACATTCTTTCTTGCCATGAACAGAGGGCTATTTCCAGTTTCCAAAGGCCGCTGCGTTCCTTGGCTCCCGGCCCACTTTCTCCATCTTCAAAGCCAGCGAAGGGAGGCAGGCGGGCAGAGTCCTCAGATGGCATCCCCAAGACGACCGTTATCTGCCTTCCTCGTCCGTCATCCACCATAAGGACTCATGTGATTACGCTGGGCCCGCCAGATAGTCTTCCCTTTCAACACGCTTAACTTTAATCACGTCTGCAAAGTCTTCTTTGCCATGGACGGTAACTCTTCACAGATTCCAGGGATTAGGGCATGGACACCTTGGGGAGGACATAATTCTCCTGGCCACACCACCTTAAAGTGATGCACACTGAGACTCAGAGAAGCTAAACAACTTGCTCAAGGTCATAAAGTAAATGGCTAAACCAGGCCACAAACCCAGACCTCTGCCTCCCAGCCCACTGTTCTTGACCTTCTAGTGTCAGCCATGACTGCAGTTTCCCCCCCTCACCCAGCGGGCACACCAGGGTAGACACCCAGCCCCCCAGACTCGGGATCGGATACCCTCGGACACAGAAGATGCCATTGGGAGTACAAGGAGCCTTATTCTCTTTACAGGGAATGGTCCCAGCGCCTCTGATTTGGTTAGTGGCGAGAGAGGGACACTGAAAGGTAACCAGGTTTGAGGCCTAGTTGCCACACTAAGAACCAAAGGGAGAATGGGGCTCAAATATGACAGATCACTTGTACCCTAAACTCTCTCGTCCACCCTCAAGTGTGTGACCCTGTCCATATCCACACATGCTGCTGCCTCCTAGGACAAGGGGGACCACTGTCCCTTTGGGTTCCAGAGGCACAAAAAATGGAGGACATGCAAGTCAAAGCCCTTGGTAGGACAGTGAAATTACTACAGAAACTTAAGGCAGCTCTCGTCACCTGGTGTCACAGTCTCGCTGCACAGCAGCTCCATGGCCTAACCTGTGTCCACAGCGACCTGAACCAACCAAGGACCAAGCAGCTTAGAGCTCTCTGCTTGCGCTGTGTCAAAAGCAAAGCCTCCCAGAGTGAGGCAGGGGACGGGGTGACCCATTAGCCTGCGAGGCGATAGCAATGAGGCCCCTCCCCCCAAAGACAAGGGAGCAGTTGAGGTACCCTCAGGTGCCGAGTGGATGCCCCCCCAGCACTGCTGCCTGGTCTAGGCAGGCCCTTCGGGTCCTACCTGGGCTCCCCCTCCCCTGGCCAACATCCTGACCTGTGAATGCCTCCCAGCATTCTAGGCGCTGTCCCTTCTGGCCCAGACACAAAGGACGGCCTGTGTAGAAGGACACAAACCTTTTGGGAGGCAGGCAACCAACTCCCCACCCCTCGGGGGAGCAGCCACGGCAAGAGCTGAACGTGACACAGTATCCAGGCACTGGGTCCCACAGGCACCACAGGGTGCCACACAGAAGGCCAAGGGTTAGACAAAGGGAGGGGAGCAGGGTCCACCCTGAGCTTCTGCTAACGTGAACCACGAGATAAGAGCCCTGCACAGGAGGTTTGGGGCAGATGTGTGTTCTGATACCCAGGGCCTAGAGCCAACCACACCCTACAGCCCTTCAGCTCTCACCTGGCAGCTTTGCCCTCCATCCCGGCTGGCCCCCGGAGTCCTGGCAGCCTCAGCTCCACAGGGGACACAACCTGTGTCTGTTCAGAAATCACCCATGTCGCCCCAGCAAAGAAAATGCTGAGAGCTAAGGCTGTCCTCCAGGGATGGGGACAGCAGGTCTGAGAGTTCCTTCCAGGCACCGGAAGTCAGGATTCCAGCTAAGTGTGGAGCACTTCCCAGCTAAGGAGGCACCCCGAGCCCCTCAGAAAGCACCTCCCACGGATGAAGGAGCAGTAAATTCCCCAAGCTAAGAAGGGGAAGCAGCAGGGAAGACAGAGAAGCAGCAGGGAGAACAAGAAAAGCGGTGGATCTGTAAGCATTTACGGATCTAATGATAAAAGGAAAGGAGCCCTGAAGTTCCATTAAAAAGCAAGACACTAAATTGCCCCACCCTCCAACTAGGAAGGGCAACACCACCTGAGAAATGGCTGGAGCCCACTGACTGCCAACAGGGAACGCTGGCCCCATAAAAAAAGTGCCCCCAGCAGCAGAGCTGGCCCCAACGGCAGACAGACAGACACACACACAGCCTTGAGCTTGGCACAACCAACGGTGCTAGTGAAGGTGAGCACAAAAGGCTGCCCGGTGACAGCAGGCTTTGTTCTCCCAAGAAGCCAGAGAACATTTCAACACACGATAGCATGCAAAGAAAGGGGCACTCCCAGCCAGCCAGGCCCTCTTCTCCGCACCCCCACCCAACGCCAACCTCAGCTCAAGCATGAAGGCAGAAGCCCAGGTCCAAGTCATGATGAGTTTCCGAGGCAAGATTTAAATAGACTTTATTGTTACAAGGGGGGGTCCTACCGAGCAGGGCCTTATAAACCGAAATATGTGGTCCCAGGATGTCACAATGGAGAAATCAAGAGGTCACGATTGCAGAAGAGGTCACTGTAACTGAAGAACGGGATCCAGAGGAGGCCGGCCAGGAATGCAGCAGACATGGTCAGGACAGGCGGGGGTGGCCAGGTCCCAGGGTGAGGGAGAGGACAGCCCCTTCACTCCCGCTTCTTGTAGTTCTCCAGGTGAGACAAGACCCAGCCGGCAGGCAGGAGGATGCACAGGAAGCAGGAGGTGAGCCCAATGGCGAGATCCTACACAGAGCACAGGAAAGAAGGAAGCCCCAGGGTAAGGAATCCCCCAGGCTTCTGGCTGTCTGGGCAGCCTTCCCCGGCAGGCAAAAGCCCCCCCTCACTGAGTGAAGACTGAGGCTCCAGAGGGAAGAAACGGAGCAGGTCCAAGGCCCACTTGAGGCCTTGAGGTAAAGGGTCAGACCCTGAAGCAGGGGCCCGGCAGGGTTAGAATCCATGGAGAAATCCACCATCATTTAATAAAGTGAAGGGAGAGGAACAAGGGTTTAAATCTGCTTTTAGCTGGTCTGTTGGGACCCAGGAACCTTGTCCGAGCTGGTAATTCTAAAAAAAACCCCTCCCTGCCCCGGCTGGTGTGGCTCAGTGGATGGAGCAACGGCCTGCGAACCAAAGGGTCGCCGGTTCGGTTCCCAGTCAGGGCACGTGCCTGGGTTGCGGGCCAGGTTCCCAGGAGGGGGCGCGCGAGAGGCAACTGATCCATGTTTCTCTCCCTCTTTCTCCCTCCCTTCCCCTCTCTCTATAAGTAAATAAAACTAAGAAAGAAAGAAAAAAAAAAAATCCTCCTTCCCAGGACTGCCGTGCAGCCTTTGCGGCGAAGCACAGCAGACGTTTTACAGCCGCTTCCATGCTCCCCACAGCAGTTCAGGTCACAGCAACACTTGGAGTCACGCTTGAGCTCCAATTCCTTCTTCGCCGCCGAATGGAGTGACTTCCGACAAGGCCATACCCTGCTCCTAAATGTCCGCTCCCTCGGCCACGAAATGGAGATGACGGCCCTTTCTGCGGGGGTCGCCGGGAGGACGGCGCCGGGCACGCCGCGGGCGTCGGCCCCCCATCGCGGCCGCCCCCGGCCCCGCCCCCGGCTACAGGCCCGCTGCTCGCCTGGCCTCTGAAGCCTCGCATGCGAGGCCGCGCTCTGCCGCTGAGGCGACGTACAAAGGCGCCGCCCAGGAGGACACTGTCGCTAAGGGTTAAACCCCCCCACATTCCTGGGAAGTGCGAAGGCCCGTCGGGTATTCGCGGCCCCCTACCCTAATAATGAATAGCGGTAGCGGGTACTGCCGTCGCTGGCGGAGGGCCGCCCCGTTCCTTTCCGTCACACCACTGCGCTCGCTAAGGCGCCCCCGTGGGCCGGCTGGCAGGCTGTGACCCGGGACCCTGGGGCTGACGGAACGACGACTGTGGCCCGGGCACTGCCCCCGCGCCCTCCGGACACGCCCAAACCAGCGCGGCAGCTCCCGGTGCGCGGCGAGCAGCGAGGCGCCGAGGTCCGGCGCGCCAGACCCGGCCGGCCCCGAATCCGCCGCGGGACTCCCGGGCCGGCCCGCTCCTCACCATGGTCCCGAGCTGCTCCCGCGGAGGCTTGGAATGGATCTGGGCACGCGGCACCAGCAGCCGCCGGGCCGGGCCCGTGAGACCCCTCAGCACTAGCGGCGTCAGCGCAGACATGACCGCACCGAACGGACTGCACACAGTCGGAGCCCAAGGTCGGAAAGTCAAAATGGCGGTCCCCGACGGAACTTCCGGAGCTGGGGAGCCTGGAAAAGGGAGGTCCGGAAGTACTTCGGAAATGACGAAAGGCCACACCTCCCGGCCGCCCCTGTTAGTTTTTGGCGCGTTCCTCGAAGCAGCCAATCGATGCCATCCTACAACCGATAGGCGGGGACGGAAGGGCGTCCTTATTAGTTACCCCCGCCTCCGAAGCAGGCTATATTCGTGATTGACACCTGCGGTCACCCTATCACATAAGTGAGAAACCTGGATGGTATTCTTGACTCCTCCCTCCATTCATACTGTGCTCGAATCTCTATTCAGAAAGCCCCACTCTCCGCCAAGCCTCCATTATTTCTGGCCAGAATGCGTGACACCAACCTGCTAAATGAACGCTCCTCATTTACTCTTACCCTCTTTAGTTCCGGTCTCCACGCAATGAAAACCCACCTTCCTGCCTTCCTCCCTTCCTCTCTCCATCCCTTCCTTCCTTCTTTTTAAACATAGATCTAACCAAATCATACACCTGCTTAAATTTCAGTGGTTCCCATTGCTTACTAGACCCAAGTCCCAATTTCTGCATGTCACTCTCCAGCCTCATCTCTAAATATTCCACACCTTCCTGCTTGTTCACTGGCCCTCCGCCTCTCCACCCCGCCCTGCCCCAAGCCTCTTGTTCTTTGTATCTTCTTTGTCTCTGTTGGGTTGGCCAAAAAGTTCCGTTGGGTTTATTCCCATAAGACGGCTCAAGCAGTACTTAGTTGTCTTTGATTTCATTCAATACAATTTTGTTAGATTGCGACAACTGTCATATCGGTGTGCATTTTGAAAAAGAATTTATTTATTTATTTTTAGACAGAAGGAGGGAGAAAGAGAAGGAGAAAAACATCAATGTGTGGTTTGCCTCTTGCACACCCCCCACCAGGGACCCCGCAACCTAGGCATGTGCCCTGACTGGGAATCCAACCGGCGACCCTTTGGTTTGCAGGCTGGAGCTCAAACCACTGAGCCACACCAGCCAGGGCCTGCATTTTTTTAAAAACATCAAAATTAGTGAATTTTTGTGCAGCCATTTTAATATTGAAAATGGAAGAAAATACACATTTTTGGCATATCGTGCTTTATTATTTCAAGAAAGGTAAAAACACAACTGAAACGCAAAGAAAGATTTGTGCAGTGTATGGAGAAGGCGCTGCGACTGACTGAAAGTGTCAAAAGTGTTTTTGTGAAGTTTCTTAGTACTGTTGACATTCTGGCCAAATAATTCTTTGCTCTGGGGCTGTCTTACGCTTTGGAAGATGTTGATCAGCACCCCCGGCCTCTGCCCATTAGAAGCCAATAGCAGGAGATAGCTGACATACTCAAAATATCCAAATCAATAAAGCTATTGGTGTAAATGAAAAATTGTGTCTTTTATTTTACTGAAAAAGCTAGAACTTTTGGGCCAACCTAATACCCAGAACACTTTGCAACTCTCACCTAGCCTTCCTTTTGCACCACTCCTACTTCCAGGCCTCCACTTGCTGACACAGCTTACTTTATTCAACAAATATTTACTAGGCCCTACTGTGTTCCAGGAACTGTTCTGGACCTGCAGAGAGCACGGACTCCCTTATCACAGAATTGGCATTCCTGTGGGGAGAGACAATAAACAAGCACTTAGTGAGAAGCTACTGACAGTGCAATGGTGTGATAGAAAGTAATGGGGTGGCACTTTGTCAGCTAGCCTTCACCGGCCACCCCAGACCCTGTGCCGCCTCTCCCAGCAGCCCCTGTGATAGCACTACCTATAGAGTTGGTCTCCATCCCTCCACCGGCGGGGGCCAAGGGAGGGCAAAGTCTGTCTGGCTCACCGCTGTCTCCCCGAAGGGCCTGGCACACGTCCAACACTCAGACGTTTGTGAATTGCTGCAGACTGAACAGCGGGTGTAAGACCAACAGGAAAGGGGTGAGGAGCCAGCCACTGAACCGAACCAGGCCTCACCTGTGCAATGTCATTCAGTCTTCACAACAAGGTCGTGAGGGGGATGCTATTACTTCAATTTTTTTTCACAAAGGTGGAAATAAGCCTGGAGAACTGGGTGGTCTGCGGAAGGTCATGCAGCTGCAAGGCTGCCTGGGCACGATTCCAGGGCAGGTCTATCTGCTCCGAATCCCATGCTTTTAACCATCATACAAGGTGCTATGCAGGAGAGTTTCCAGAAGTTCCAGTTTTGATACTGTGGGCAATGGGATCAAAGGCTGTGGCGTCAGGGGGTGGGGGTGAGCTGGGGTGGCAAGGGACTTGGAAAACAGGAGCTTTGGAGAAACCTCAGCCCCCCGAGGACAGGGAGGGCAGCTCGCAGAAAGGTGGCGATGGACCCAGAGAGCCCCAAAGGGTGGGCTGCGCCTGAGCTTCCTCTGGAGGAATGGGCGCCCAGAGGAGCTACCCAGGGCCCTCCCTCCCCCTCCCCCACCCTTCCAACCACACTCATGGGGATTGGTAATGTCCCCCAGTCTCAGCCCAGCCCCACCCCCACCTACCAGGCTCCCTGCCCTCACACTGCCCTAGACTCTGGCAAACAGCCCAGGACAGATTCTTCCAAATCCCTCCTTCCCCATCTCAAAGGGCACAGCCTAGGGGCACAGGGCTGGGAGGCCCAGGTCCCAGCTGTCTGCCACTAGGAGAAGGAAGGGACAGGAACCTCCCTCCTGCCCTACTGGGCTTTGTCAGGCCTTTGTCCTTTGAACAAAGAAATAACTCCCAGATCAGAGCACAGCCAGCCAAGAGGCCCAGAGATGCCTGAGGAAGGAACCGGCCTTTCTGTGGTTCCCTGGGTTACTCTCTGGGGAAACGCACGTCCTTCTCCTTCACTGGGGGCTGGAGGAAAAGCAGTGACCATCTGCGGAATGGGAACATTGGTTCCAGAGCTTTCCTCACGGCCCCTGCGATGTGGCTTCTCTCAGAAACACCATCGGAAAAGAAGAGGCTGGCAAGGGTTAAGTACAATTGCCAGGGCAGGGGTTGCACCTGGGTCTGTTGGGTTCATAATAACATCTCTGCTCTGCCCCTAGCACCCCAGGAGCCCACTCTGTCCAAAAGCAGCGACAACCTTTGACGAGAGAGTAGCGAACCCTCTGGAGCTGTACACAACCAAACGCTACATGGAGTGAACACGAACAAACTACCACCAAAGCAAGATTAGTTCCCACAGACGGAGTGGTGACTCGTATTGAGTCAAAGAGACCAGGCGTGTAAGAGCAGACGGTGCCGTCCTATTTATATAAAGGCAGGAGGCAGGACTAAGGGGAGGTGCGTGACAGGTAGTGGGGGGCCGCTTACACGAATGTGTTCCCTCTGCGCTACGTTCATCGTGAGCGGCTGGACAGTCACAACTTGTGTACATTTCTGTATGCCTGATACACTTCAGTTACAATAGTTCTAAAACAGGCAAGAAAAAAGCCAGGAAGAAAACATGATAAGATTTTTTTTTTAAATATTTTATTTATTTATTTTTAGAGAGAAGGGGAAGGGAGGGAGAAAGAGAGGGCGAGAAACATCGATCCCACGCCCCGACCAGGGACGGAACCCGCAACCCAGGCATGCGCCCTGACTGGAAACTGAACCGGCAGGCAACCTGCTGCCCTGCAGAACAACGCCCAGCCAACGGGGCCACACAGGCCAGGGCTGGTCTTGTTTCTCTAAAACAAAGAAACAATATCTAGAGCAATAGATATGCATAAAAGACTAGAAGGATACACAAATTGGGAACAGTGGTGTTGTCTAGAGTGGACATTTTTTGGTCTTTTTCTGCAGTATTTTCCAATTTGGCACGTTGGGTACTTCTTATAGCATTAGAATAAGCCAGCAAGAAGAGGGGTTTCACTGGTCCAGTGAGGGAAGTTTGCCCCATGGGTGACAGGCTCCCTGGGACATAGTGACCTTGAACAGGCTTCCACTTAACAAGGGTCTCCTCTAACACCCTGACAACTGCTCTGCCCACTCTTCCGCCCCAGGACTACCCACCACGCTTGGATTTCTGGGAGTCTCTCCCTGCCTCAGGGGAGGCCCAGAGGTTCCCCGCCTGGGTTCCTGGTTCTGACCCAAAGACCGAAGCTGCCCCTCCACTCCCCCTCTCCTGGGTGGGACAACAGGAACAGATCTCAAACCTTAGGAATAGTAGGGGAGCTGGCCCCCACTCCTGGTGCCCAGGCCCTGATGGTCATATATGGGCTGGGAAGATCCAAGGGGCCCCATACCAGAGCTGACCTCCAGGCCCACTGAGGGCCAACCCAGGCCTGGCTCTATTTGAGGCTCCGGTCCAACAGATGCTCTGTCCAAATATGGAGTTTGTGAGTCCTGTGGAGGGGCCCGAAACCCAGGCCCATGGGGTCGGCAGGTAGAAATCCGTTAGCACCCCCCTCCAACACACACACATATTTTCTGGAGTTTACCACCTCCCAGGGCGCCTGACACAAAGCTGGTACGAACCTGAGCTAGGGGTCTCCAGTTTCCTCACTGGCCTTGCCTCTCCCAGCATGTCGAGCGGATGCCAGGCACTGAGCCCTGGGGTTGGCCAGGGGAAAGGTTGCGAGTGAAGGAGCCTAGCTAGGAATCTCGCTGAGGGCAGCTGTGGTCTCTCTCTAGGACTCCAGGGGCCATCTTCCTGGGGTGGGAGTAGCAGCAGGGGCCCTAGTAGAGTCTCCGGAAGGGCCCAGTGTCCAGAGGAGGAGGGTTCAAGAGGGGTGGGGGTGGGGAGTGGCGTGGGGCTTGGCCACAGGTCCAATACTGATTTTCTGGGTTACCTCCCTTTCCCTACATGGGCTTTAGCTCCACCGGCTGCAAAATGGGGAAATTCTTGCAAAGTCCAGCAAGAGAAAGGGACAGGAGGTCCCAGCCTCTTTAGAAGAGAAGGGCTGGTTTGGGAAACTGAGCCAGCACAGGTCTGGGATGTCCCCAACAAGGAGTAAGGAGACCCTGGGGTGCAGTGCGACTGGACTGATGTAGGGTCCAGGAGGGGGCATCTGCTCTTCCTGGAGCACAGGCGTCCCCAGGCTCCAGGAGTCCAGGGGGTGAGCCCTGATGTGACTGTCTGAAGAGTGACATGGAGGAGGTGCAGAGGCAGTTGGGGTTGGGGGAGTAGGGAGATGCTGCTCTCCCCAGCGAGACACAGCTGTCCCGCTGTCCTGGCTGGAAGAGCCCCGGGGTCCTATAGTCCTGGAAAGGTAGGCTACAAAGGTCCAGAGAGGATGTGGGCTGGGAGACGCCTGCCCACAGGAAGCCAGGTGGTGGTTAACCCCTTCCGGTCTGCAACCCACAGCCAGCGGCCATGTGTGACAAGGACTAGATAGTCTCACTCATGTGTGACAGCTCAGACTTGGCAACGGCTGGCTTCACTGGGGAGGGAGGGTCCACACATACCCCAAAGCAGACAGATCTCCAATCTGGGTGCTGCCACTCCCCTCCACACCAACCCTCATGGTATAGATGGGTAAACTGAGACCCAGAGAGGGGCGGGGCCGCTAGGCAGGACCACCTCCCAGGCACACCCAAGGCCTCCCCTCTCCCTGTTACCCCTGGGGGTGTCATGGTGGGCATGGGTCAGAAGGACTCGTGTGCAAGAATGTGCCCAGCAAGCATGGCACTTTGACCCTCCAGTGCGCCATGGAGTGTGGCATCATCACCATCTGGGACAACAGGGAGAGGATCTGCTGCCTTGGCTTCTGCAAGCTGGGCGTGGCCTGCGAACAAACAGCACTGGCGGTTCTTCAAAGCCCCGCCCAAGCCCAAAGCCAAGAGCAAGATGACCAAGGTCATGTTCAAGGCCGTTGCCCTTGCTGCCACATAGGTGGTCGTCCATGCCTGTGCTGCTGCAGCACGGCCCGGCTGCACCACCCTGAGGGCCATGCCCGAGTCTCACCCCTGCCCTGCTGTGACCCCACATCCGGATCCCTCTGTCTTTTGGGCCCCCCGCCAGGACTCACAGCTTCAAGCCGTTCAGGACCTCTCTTGGCCTCCAGGCCTCTCTCCAGCCTCTAGCCCAAGCTGAGTCCCCCATTCCATTTCATTGTCCCCAACACCTCGTCTCATAACTAGGCCCCCAGAAGAGGGCCCTAAGGCCCTGCCCCTGAGAGCTCTCTCCTTGAACCCCCACACCCCTCCCCACCCCCTGTATCCAACATTAAGGACACAGGCTGCCCCTTCCCCAGCCTGAAGCCACAGTGGAACCCACTCCCTAGGCATCATGGACCCAGGGAGGGCGGTCACATAATGTGCCCGTCTGAGGGCTGCACACTGCCCTTCGCCATCCAGTGCCTGGACCGGGTGGGCTGGGACCTCACTGCTTCTTGAAGGTTCTCACTGAGTGTGGATTCTTCTTCTTCACTGCTGGTAAGGGCTGGGGTGAATGGGACACCCCCAGGGCCCACCCCCTGCAACAGTGCCCTCCTATGCCAGGATAGGACCACAGCTGGGTACAGGGCCTGGCACACCAACCCTTCTTCCAGGGTCCCGGGAACTGACGGTCGTGGGGCAGGGGGCAGGACCCAATGCCTGACCCCCCTCCCCAGCCTCGGCTCAAGCTGTGGCCCCCTAGCCCCATTCCATGAGAGGTTCCAGGCCCTTCTCAGCCTGGCCCCTTCCTCCCTCCAACCTCGGGGTGGCCAGTATGGAGCACAGTACAGTGTGGTCCCACCTCAGCCCAGGCAGGGGCAGCCCTTCCCTGTCAGCCCCTAGCAAATGTTCACCTTCACATGATTAAGATCTCACGGCAGGGATTCCTAAAGCCCCAACTCAGGTTTACAGGTTCACCCTGTCCACTTCCGCACAGGCAGAGTCAAGGAGGTGGAGTGAGTGCCCGCCCACACAGGGGCGGGCTCCCACAGGCGCCGCTCTCCCTGCCCAGCCCGGCCATGAGACGCAGAGGGCCCGGGTCAGAGGGCGAAGCTGGGCCGGAGCCAGGGCGGTCGGCAGAGGTCAGGGGCACAGCCCGCCTCTCCCTTAATTCATCACCCTTTCCTCCCCATCCAGGCGAGCGGGAGACCCTGCCGAGACATCAAGGAAAGGCCGGGGTACATGGCCCTGGACTCTGGGGTACACAGCTGGGGTACGGCCGCCTCCCTCTCCTCTCTGGAGAAGAACTACGAGCTGGCAGCAGGCACTTCCCCTGTCCCAAGACCCTCGTCCACCCCCCTTTGTGGATGAGCCTCAGGAGGCGGCCACCGCTTGCTGCTGGCCTCCTCAGCGTGTCCCCATCCTCCTTGGCAGCCCCCCGAGTGGGGCAGAAGTAACCCCTCTCTCAGGTGAGAGCAACCTACTGGTCAGCATCAGGACAGTTCTGTCCTTCAGGCCCAGCCCTGAGAGGGATGACAGGGCCTGGAGAGCAGCAGGTGTCTCTGCCTTGCGAGGACCAGCAAGACAGCCTGCAGCTCCGTCACGGAGTGCGACACCAGCATCCACAGAGGCCTGGACACCAGCGTCCTGTCGGTGGCACAACCACGTCCCAGGGTGCTGCGCTGCCCCCCAGCGCCCTGAAGACCAAGGTGCGGAGGCAGAGGGCTCTTCCTCAGGAGGCAGAGCCCCCGTCTCTCCTGGCCCCTCCGGGCCTCTGTGGAGCAGGCAGCCTGGGGAGGGAAGGGGCTGTGAGTGAGGCAGAAAGTGGGGTCCTTGGCTTGCTGCCGCGGCTGCCAGAGCTCTCCTGAGCGTCAGGTTACCTGTTTCATGGGATAATACCACCTACCCTGGGCTCACATCTGGGCTCTGCCAGGGACCGCCAGGACCAAGAACAAGTTACTTTCCACTCTGGGGCTCTCAATTAATCTTCACATTGAGAATAACAGCACTGGGATGGAACAGAGTTGCCGTAAGCATTAATGTGAGCTGGCACTCCACCGTGCCCAGCACACAGGAGCACTGAGGGTGAGCTGTCACTTGTACAGCAGGGGTTCACCAAATGCCCGTTTCCTCCCGGGTCACAGTCAAGTAGCAACATGTAGCAACATTCCTGCATTGGGCTGTCCGGTCTAAGAGGCCCCGCCCCAGCACCTTCCCATCTGCCCAGACCCTTGTTCTCGAGCAGCAAACGAACAGTCTCTGCTGCACTTGGAGAGGAAGCACAGAAACCAGGGTAACCCTGCCCTCGTGTGGAAGGGCCACGGCCACAGCCTGCCAGCCGAACCCATCCGGTGCCCGGGCTCCGCCGCCTGGGGAAACCAGCTCCGCTCTGACCACTCATCCAGCAACGGTGCCTCTTGCTCCACCTGCTCGCTGAAGGTGTGGCGTTTCTGTAAGTGCCCCCTGAGCAAAGAAGCTTCAGTCGCAGCTGGAGGGAAGGGCAGAGGCAGAGAGGCAGGAGGCAACCGCTGTGGAGGATCAAAGAGAGGCCCTGGCCACATAGGGACGTGGGGGGTGCAGAGGCTGGAGGGAGGGCCTCCACCCTCTCCAACTTTGGCCATTTACCCATAGCAAGCGGATGGTCATTCCAAGATATTTCTGGGTTGGGATTAAAACAGCCTTCAAGGACAAAGAAACTTTTTGTCACATGGGAAACCTGTTGTATGATTAGCTGGCAAAATGCTCTCTCCCTTCTCAAGGACGATGATGTCTTTCTTTGTGCCTCAAAGATAAGACAGCTGCACAAGCCATCCCCTGGGTGTGCTCCTGCCCACAGGGCTGAGGCCACAACCTGCTGGCACCCACTGGGCAGCTAACCCTGCTCTTCTCTCCCCAGATAACTGACCCTCCAGCGCAAACGCTCCAGCCGGCTCGGGAGTCCCATCCTAGCTGCCCCCATGACCTGGCAGCAGACGTGGTCACCGCACAGGAGCAGGACAGGCCAGCCCCATCAGTGTCCACGGGGAGTGCTCCTGAGCCCCAGCTCCGGGCCCACTTCCTGCCTCCCTTCCCAACCCCCCCGCCCCCTCCCCCAGCCCAGGCCAGGACGGGGCAGGAGTCCCGCCTGGGAGAGAAGCTGCGTGGCTCCATCCATCACACTTGAGGGGCTGGACGGAGACTCCCTGGGCTCATAACTTCCCTGCCCTGTCAGGTCCGACGTGAGTTACCCTTCCTTTGAGGCTTTGCTTTTGTCAGTGGAGGGAAGAGGGGGTTGGAATCTTTTTAAGAGACAAAGAATATTCTGAGTGACCCAATCAAGTAAAAGGAAGGGAAGAAACACTGCCACTCTCATCTATTCAGCTCCCACACAGAGCCCTGAAATTTATGTCCAGCCACGGATGTCAGGTATCACAAGGCCTGGCTTGGGACTCTCTCCAGGAGGTAAAGCAGATCCCCCGCGGGCCTTTGACCTCTACCCAGGGCTTTTGGAAAGTGGCAAAAACACATGTAGTTGGTCTCCATTCCCACCTCTGGCTGTTCACCCCAGACACCTGAGGATTCTTTCACAGGAAGAGGTGTGGGGCCATCACAGCTAAGGCCTCCCAGGGTGTGGGCCCAACAATGGGACCATCTGAGGAGCCAGGGAGCCCCCAGAGCCCACAATGCCCGTGGCACCCCAGCATCAGGCACTATCCCAGCAGCTGAACAAAGCATCTTTTATTTGTGACATACAAATACAACCAATGCAAAAAGAGATCACTTTTCCCCTTTGATTCCAGTGATAACAAGTTGCTAAAGAAAAAATATATATCAAGAAGGAGTTTATCTTTAAAGTTTCCTTTAAAAAACCCAGAAAGGGTTAAAAACCATACACGTCGTATGCACATTTGACATCAACAAAAATAACCTGAAATAGAGTGAATACAACTAAAAGAAAAATCTTTAAAAATATTTTAATGAGCCTGAAACAAACAACAAACAGAAAAGCCTGGCAAAGGCCTGCTATGTTTCTCATAACCAAGACCTGGGGAAGTGGAGGGAGACTGATGGCTGGGAGCTGAACGCGCTCAGCACAGACGAGAGTGACCTGCTGGTCTCAGGCAGCACCTGCCCCGCCCCAGCCCCGGCCTTCGCGGCAGCCCTTCGGGAAGTGGCCGGCACAGGCTAGACAAGCAGGGCATGGCACCAAGCAGCCACCAATGGACTCGGTGCCAGGTGTCCAATGACTAGAAAGAGACGACATACACTGAACTCACCTTATGTGGGATTTACACTGGGGGTTCCTTTTGGTCCCCTTAAGTGGGAGGTATCAAAAATCCATGATCTAAGACAATAAATAGTTATCATTCTGTGTCCTTTGAGACAAGAGATCAGAGGAAACACTCTTGCTAAACATGCTTCTGTCATTCCATTACTCTCAGAAGCCCACCAATGCCCTCCCAGAAACTGAAACTCTCCCCCTCGGGAGCTAGCAGGACAAGGACGCAGGTGGGCTTGTTCCAGTGTAAAGCCGAGGGGCCCTCTCCAAGGGAGTGACCCATCCCACAGCTGGTAGGGTCAAGAGCAACACAGGGCGCTCAGGAGGGGCGGGGATGGGTGGGAGAGGCCATGTGCACGGACTCCCACACAAGCAGGGATCGGGGAGAACAGCAGCTCCGGGAGACCGTCAGCACAGACACCCAAGTCAGGGCAGAGGGCGGGGCTGTGAGCAGACTCTGAGGTGAGAGGGACCCACAGACCTCCAGGAGAGCAACTTCATAAAGGCTAGGACTTTAAGACACTCCCTAAAGCAGAGCTCAAGGATGTCCAAGGGGAGGCATTAGGCGCTTTTCCCTGGATAAGGATTTGGTCCATTTCTTTCCCTGGAGGGAGAACAAGACCTAGGGACCAGGGAGCGTAAGTAAGCTCTGACCCCGCACTCTCTGCCCTGTGAGAGGAGAGGAAAGCCCTCTCCACACGCCCCACCCCTGGCTGCAGCGCTGCCACGGGGGGTCAGGGAGTGGGGAGAGCAGCTGCTGTGGCCACCTGGGCCTTCCTGCTGCGGCCTGGGCTGCCGGCCAGGGCGGTGGCGCTAGTGCCTCACTGAGGCCGCGAGGGGCAAGGCTGGGGAGCGCAGGCCAGGGGCCTGCTGCTGGCTGGGGGCTCTCTGAAGAGGGAGGGGTGCCCCACTCGCAGAGAGCTGTCAGCACCAAGGTTTGAGAGGAGCCAGCACTGACTATGCCAGGGCCGAGGCCCCTCTGGGGGAAGATGAAGAGCTCCCTGACATTATTTCTTCCTTGAGAGAAAGAGCAGAGGTATCTGGGCTGGGGGTGAGAGCAGTGAGAGGCCATGGAGAGGACAGGCAGGACCTCTGGCTTTTTCCTATGAATGGAAAAATCGAGCCACTGCCATAAGATCAAAAGGTTAAGCTTAGAATGCAGCAAAGTCCAAAATGCAGCAGAGTCCAAAAGCCTGAACAAGCAGTGGCAGCCCCACTCGAGACCTTGTCCCTGGTCCTCTTGGCCCCTCTCTCGCTGACAGCGATGGAGAGAGAGAGGCAGCCTTCTTCCCGGAGTCGACTGGTCCCCGGGAACGACTCCACTCTCACCATGGATCCATAAAAGCACAGCTGGAAAGAGCTCCCTTGCTTCCCTGTGTCACAGCACAAAAGGCCTTCCCACGGTCTCCAGCTGAGCTTTCCATCCACGACGCACGAGTCGCTCTGAGGCCTCTCCGTGCCCAGGCCTCACGCCACGTCCATTCCTCTTTGAGGGCCAGCCAGCCCTGGACCCAGGGCTCCAGGGCGTTCATAACGGTGGATAGCAACGCTCCATTTGCCCAAATGTGGGGGGGTTGTCAAGAATCCAGCCACAGAGAAGTTGGGGAGTCTCACGCTCAAGGGCGCAGGAGCGGAGTGAGAAGGCGGCCTCTATGCGAGAATGACCCCGTGCCCGGCCTCCCCCCGTGTCCTCCCCTTCCTGCTCCCTCCTGGCGCTCTGCTCTTCTAGGAGAGAGGAGATGGGGCAGCTCGGACCACTCCTCCCCCCGACTCTTGCTCTCGGGGGGGCAGCCTGGCACGCGCAGGGTGGAGGAGGCCACAGCTCTGAGGGCACCTGGCAAGCGGCGTTGAGACCGGGGGAGAGGGCAGGCCTTGGAGGGGGGTTCTGGCTCGGAGGTTCAGTGGCAGCAGCCGCCACAGTGCCCACCAGCATGGGAATGCTGACTGTCCCCAAACTTGGTCCTCCGGCTCAGGATCTCGTAGGAGCAGTCCTCCCCACAGCAGCCAGACATGCTGGGGGAGGAGTCATCGATTTCGAATCTGCAAGGCAGGCGGGAGGAAAGGGCTCGTTGCAGGTGGCTGACTGCCTTCCTCCCTGGCCCAAGAACTTTCCCACCGGCCACATTCAGGAGACCCCTAGGAGTGAGGGTGCGGGGGAGGGCGTCGCCCCCATCCCCAGCCCCTACGACCACTGGACCGGGGGCTCAAGCATCAGGACGAATGGGGGCGGGGACCAGGAAAAAGGCAACGGGGCAGAGGGTGCCACACCAGGGCCCAGCTCCTTACTGCAGCGCTTCTCTGAAGAACTGGTAGGCGCCATGATTGTGTTTAAATACCGTCAACATGACCTTCTTCATCTGTGTGCTGAGAAGGCAGCAGAGGCGGATGCTGAGTGGGGCTTCCGCCTGCCATCTCCCACCTGCCCCTCGGAAGCACTCCTGAGCCCCGACTCCGGCCTGCCAGGCCCCTGCACCCAGAGCTTCCCTCCGTGAGGGTGCTCAGGAGGCTGCGCAGGCGGTGGTGCCCCGCCTGCCTGGCCTCTCCGCTTCCTCTCTGCAGCCCCATGTCGCGCTGAGGCGAATGAACAAAAGCTGGGGTCACAGCAGGACAGGCGGAGAGGGTTCTAGATGCCTTGCCGCCAAACCTTCCCGCGAGCCTTGTCCTGCACGGAGGCTGGAGGTCGGTGGCACAGTGGGTGCGTAGGAGGCACGCCTCCAAACCGTGCAGCCCCTGGGGGGGCCCTCACCTGTTGGCCATGAGCTGCAGGATCTGTATGAGGAACTTCCCCAGGCCTTTCCGCCGCACCTTGCTCTCCAACTGCACTTCGTAGCTGCGGGAGGAAGCAGGGGCACGGCCATGAAGAGACCGCAGGCCAGGGCAGACCTAGCCCGTGCCTCCCCCTGCCGCACTGCCCCGCGCCGGGCCCCTACCAGTATAGGACTTCGTCGCCGCACTCCACGTCAAACCGAAAGTGAGAAAAGGCAACCGGGACGGAACTGTTTTCCCAAGCGATGAGGTACCAGGCTCGGTCGTCGGTCATTTCCTCCCGTTTTTCTCGGTCCTTCCAGCCCCACTCGCTTTGCTCATACCTGGGAAGGCGCGGGCCATCAGGTCAGGACTGCGGGCCCGGGGAGAGGCCGCTCGGCGCGGGGACCCTGCGGGCAGGGCGTGCTTACATGGTTTGCATGTTGGTTTTGGTCAGGTCGAAGGCCCAGTCCACGGTGGCTGGCTCCAGTCCAGACACCCGCTTACATTCAATGGAGACGTTTAACCTGAGAAGATGCAGGGCAGCAGCTGAAGCAGGCTCCGGAGGGCCTGAGGGCGCAGCGTGTCTGCTGTCACTCAGTCACCCTCTGCAGAGAGGCCAAGCCCAGGCCACCTCCCTGGGCAGGGTCAGAGGAGGCGCCCGTGAAGGAACTAAGCCTCCGGGGCTGAGGCAATCGACGGTCATCACAGGCCCACCGCCTGACCTCGAGTCCCCGCCCCGTCCCGTCCCGCCTCCCCTGCGTGGCCCTTCACTGAGGTCCGTCCCTCTCTGCCACCTCTTTGCTCTCCGCATCCTCCGGTCTGCACTTTGTTACAAACGCTAGGTTTCCTTAGTTCCTGCCCTTGAATGCTGAATGAGTTCCTCACGGGGCCCCCAGGGGGCCTCCTCCCCCTCACCGCCCCTCTCCTTGGAAAGCGGACGGGCGACCTCAGGCTCTGCAAGAGCCTCGGCGCCCCACTTCTGCGGACCGCAGTGCCGCCGGGGCTCTGCATGGAGGCCGGTGCTCGCAGCTGATCCGACAGAGTAGAACAGGTCCCACCCCACAGGGTTTCCCTAAACTAACAAATGCTATAGGTGGTACGTGGGTATCTTAATCTGCTATTTACTTCCAAATGAAATTAAGTAAATTAGAGATAAATGCTTTGACCAAACAGAAATCACACTCTCTAGGTAGTGAGTGTCACATTCTGAAGCCACTGAAGTCAGCAACTTGAAGCTCCCATACCAATATGCTTCAGCGACCTCTGCCACGACCCCTCAGAGGGTGCGCCACCCCCACCTCTGCTGACTGGTCTGCCCTGTGAGCAGCACATGGCTCAGCCGCGTAAATTGGCAACTTCCTGGCTCAGAACAGTCTTCCTTTCTTTGTAAACAATGACGACGTACTAGTCAGAAGTGCCCAAACACAGCACTGCGTCTGTCTTCGCTATGTATTTTCGCAAGGGCTGTCTGCACGTACGAGAAACTCGCCTCTAATCTGACTTCTTGAAGTTCATGAAAGTAGGATCACAGCTACACCAATCACACAAAATCACAGGCACTGAGGGAGCCTGCAGTCAGCTGACAACGAGTGCTTCAGAGCCACTCCGTATTTCCGGAAGTCAGTGGGAACGTGAGCTGTGGAGCACTAAACTGTCATAGTTGGGGACCTCGAAGCTACGCCCAAGGCCTCCCCAGAAGCTGAATGACAACCTACCAGAGGAACCGGCCTGTCTGATCACAGGCAGAAAAAAGAATGAATAAATTAACGTGATACTATGAAATTCAGATACAGCTATGAAAGGCAAATATAGTGCTGCCTACTAGTATTTGCTTCATAATTAATATATTTGCATTTGTCTATCTTGTTCATTAAAGTACTCATGCCAACTGCTATTTACAGAGTTGGGTACATTCTCTTGCCTCCTTAAAACCACCTTGCAAGTTTGGCATCTTCACTCCATTTAACAGATTAAAAAATAAAAAATGGGGCTTGCAGAGTATGACTGACTTGTCTAATTACTTGTCTGTTAATAAGAGGTACAATTATGATTCAAACCCATTTTCCATAACCCCCATTTTCCCTCTGCCAACGCATCACCGGTCACACAGATTCTGCTTCCTATTTTATGTACCAAGAAGACTGAAAGGGGCGGGGGCTTAACCCAGATCCTGCAGTAAACTGGGTCGGTCATAACGGCAACACTGACCTCGCCTGTAGCACGCTCCAGGTGCTGGTGGTCACGTCTAACCCTCCTGATGACTCCGTTACGGAGATGCTCTTACTAGACCCCTTTCTGGTTAGGAAATCGAGGCACAGAGAGGTTGAGAGATTTATCCAGGGTCACAAGGCCAGTAAATGGTTTTTAACACTTATACGCTGAGGGAAAGAGCACCGGATGGGAATGAAAAGCCCCCTCAGCTGCCAGAGAGAAACTCTGTAAGCTCAGAAATCTCACCCAACTTCCCAGCGCCTCAGTTTCCCCTTGCGTAAGAGGAGTCAGCCTAGGTGATTTTTCAAGTGTCAGCTCTGTGATTCTTTGTCCGCAGAGAATAACAAGTCCTACAGACATCAGTCTAAGACTAAGCAACCTTTGCTCAGTTACGGATCCCTTTGTCACCCTGACTGGGGATTTTGTACCAACAGGGTACTGGCCACCTAACAGAGAAGGACGGGGAAACCTGAGAGTGGGGAGCTACTCTGGGAGGGTGGATTCCTGAAGACACTCAGAGGTGGCGCTAGGAATGCTGAGTGCTCACCCGTTTCGATCGTATTTCTTGAACACCGGGAAAGCCTCCAAAGGGTCTCCGAGCTGTGGAGGGAAAGAAAAGAGGAATGGCACATCACACGTGGCAGAGTCGTACGCTCTGCCCTGAAGCCTGATGCTGGTCAGACCCGCGTTGGGAGGCTTAGCCCCTGGGCCCAGGTGCACCCCTCATATGGACCCTCCCTCTGCCTCAGCTCTGAGATCACATGTAAGAGGGAGCGTTGGGTAGGAGGCCAGAGAGTTAAGTTAGCTCCACTTGACAGGCCAGGGAGACTTTACAAGCCTGAACCTAACGCTGGCCTGCGGGCACACCACCTGCTCTTGGCTCACCTACCCAAAGAAGAAGAGAGGCCACCAGATCCACCTGCGTACTTGTAAGAAGCCCCCAGCTAACCTCGCCTGGTCAAAACCCACAATGGAAAATCATGTCCCTGAGCCACATCCTTTAAAACGTGGGCTGCTTACTGAGTGGGCTAAAGGAACAAGAAATAGGATATGAAGGGGGCAGGAAGGGTGACCAGAATCTCTCCTGTTCAGTTTCAAAGCCGGGCCCATCTGGTGCTCAGATTCACAGCCGCTCCTCTCCTGACTGCGGCCACTGGAAACCAAGTGGCTGCACCATCCTGGTCCCAGAACAGCCTCTGGTACTTCATGAGCAGTCAGTAAAGTTTTGAAGGGATGAATGAGGAAATTACACCATTTTACAAGGGAGGTTTCCTCCTCAAAATGCAAAATCCTAACAAAAATTTCTACAGACCCTCTACTGGTAAGGAGACCCACAGAGCGGTGCAGCCACTTGCATTTGAATCCACATTTCCCTGCACCCGTGGGCCAATCTCAGGCCCACCTGTTAGCTCTCCCAGGCTCAATCTGGCTCATTTTCCTCGGCAAGGAGGCAGCAGAGAGACGGGTGGGCAGTAACACAATTCTGCCACAGGGTGGCGCCAAAAGAAGGAAAATTAAAAACGAAGTTGCGGTTCCAGGAGGAAGGGGTTGGGGAGGAGGGGAGAGTCACCCTGTTGGCTGCGTCCACTTTGGCACAGACAGCATCCATGGCTGCTCGCTCTTCCAAGCGCTTCTGCTTCTTCTCCTTTGCTTTGCTCGACTTCCTCTGCAACAGAGAAAAGCAAAGCTGGCTTGCAGGGCTGCCAGCCAAAGGGTCGGTCCCTGCGCCCACAGACCTGGCCTCCGCAGCAGGGACTTCCAATCCTGGCTGCCACGTGCTTGCTGGGGCGGGAAAGACCCGAGCACGTCTGGTCGTGAGACCTTGGGGGCCTCACCAGACGTCGTGGTTTCCTGGTCAGGAAGAGTACTGGCCTTCGGGACTGCGGGATCACTGCGAGGACCCAGTCAAGGGCAGAGGCCTAAGAAGCATTCCCTCACCCACCCCCTCCTAAGAAGGGGCCAGCTAATTTCAGACAGATTCAGGGCAGGTTTCAGGGAGGAGCTGGCATCTGAGGTAGCTGTGGACAGCTGTTCCGAAGCATAAGTTTATTCAAGGCCTTTTCAGAGTCTTCCAGCTTCAGGAGACAGAGCTCTGGTCGGGGGCCTCCCCTCTGGGCGCTGGGCCCCTTCCTCAGCCAGGGCCAAGGCTCTCTGGCTTCAGCAGACAGAGCCCTTCCCCAGAAGTGTTGCTCAGCCAAGGTTGACGAGTGGGAGGCCCACTGGGCACCTAGTAGCGACAGGGTAGAGTGAGGGGCCCCAAGGGGTTCACCTGGGGACAGAGGCCATGCTGACACGTGGTCAACTGCAGCCACACAGGCAGCAGGGAGGAGCAACGGCAAGCTGTGCTCTCAGAGTGGCGAACCGCACGACTGTGTCCAGAGCACACCCCACCCTGAGACTCGTGTGGGGTTCTCTTGGGCCTAAGTGGACCCGCTGTCCTCCTGCAAAAAGCTGGTAACGCAGGGAAAGGGCCCAGCTCTGCAGTCTGACAGACCCTGTCCGAGGCTTCTTTCTGCTCTTCAGCCCCTGCGGTCTTCGGGCAAGACACAGCCTCCTTTCCTCACCTGATGAGTGGGACCCTGAACACCTACCTGGAGGTGTTAAGCCCATGAGGGTTAACAGGGCACATTCTCAATAAATGTCAGATCTCACCCTCACGCCCAAGGACCAGAGCGGCACGCACACCTGGAAGTGCTCGCCCACCCCACTGAGTCCAGAGGCAGCCCAAAAGCCCTGCAGGAGGGCTCCGAGCTCACCAGAGAGGCTCTGCTACCTCCCATCACACCTTAGTGGACACATATTGGTCCCAGGAAAGGGTGAGTTGAAAAAACAGCTGCTGGGAAAGTTTCTCAGGATAAATTCTACCCTCAGTTTCTCCAGGAACGGCACTGCTTAACGCCTACTGCAAGCAACCGGAAGGCAAGAGTTCAGGCACGAGGAGTTCACAGGGACTGGCCTTCAAGGTATAAACTCGTCCAGCACCAGCTACCTATTACCTGCGGGCTGGGCACCATGCTGGTGGCTAGGCTGGATCCCTGTTCTTACCTCTCTGGAGGAAAGAGCAAGCAAAAGAGAACAAACTGCCTTCATAATGCTGGAGTATGGACACAGAGCTAGCCCCTCTCTACCGCATATGGGTTGTAGAGCATCCATCTTTTTCTTCTTCAGGAATTTGGGTTTCCAGGCGACACTGAGATACACTCGGCTTGCAACGCGCATTATCTGGTTCATTTCCCAGGGTAGAAGACATCACCTCCCCTACACATGAGGACACTGAGGCTCAAAGGGACAGTGTACCTCGTTCCAAGTTCCCCAGAGAGTAAATGGTAGAGGGGAGACTCAATCCCAGGAGCTGGGCAGCAGATTCGGTGTTTGTCCCACCAGCCATGCTGTCTCCCACTGGGAGAGCCTGCCTCAGTGCCATAGAGCTTCTCAGCCCAGCCAAGGTTAAGGTCAAGATGAGACCGCAAGAGCCCTCAAGGCAGCTATTCAGCAATTCATCTCTCCTTACCCTTTCTGGCTTGGCAATGGCTGGTGTGACATGCCAACACAGTGCCACCCCAAGCCCCAGCTCCACACTGAGGCAGGAGCAAGGAACAGGGGAACCTGACACAGAAGGTCTCCAGGGCTGTGCAATGGGGGCGGAAAGAACATGAGCTCTGGCATCAGTCAGGCCAGGCCAGTGCCCCTCTTGCCACCCCCTGCATGACTTGTAGAAGCAACTCCATCTCCAGAAAAACGGGACAGCAACACTGGCCGCACAGCACGGCTGTCTGGATAGGTCAGCGTCAGCACGCCTTCACGGCAGAAGCGAGCGCCCTTCCTCCACCCTGCATGCTCGCGGGCTCTGGCCTGACGAGGTACAAGGCTGAAGGGCCCAAGGTGTGGGAGGGAAGCGCGACTCCGGGAAGAGAGCCCTGAAACGTGGGTTCCCTCCATAGGATCTCCTGTCTCTAAGCACAGGAAGTAAGTGATTCCCAAGCACAAGCAGCAGAGCGGGCCTCCAGGAGATTTATAGGCTCGTTCACGCACAGGAACAGGCGAGCCACGCAATCCTCGGAGCGAGGCTTGGGGCTGCCATGACACCAGACTGCAGATAGTGAACGAGCCCCTGAAGCGCTTCACTGCCTGCACACGGGGTGTGAGGCAGGCTGCAGCGGGCTGGGCCGGACAGGCAGGGGATCCCCCTCGAACCTGGCACACACTAGGAAGAGTGGTCTCCTACTGCTCCAATTAGCTCTGCCCTGTGTTGAGGAGGTAAGACTATCCTGCAGGGACACAGGAAAATTCTCCTAATTAAAATAGGAAATAAGCACAGTGAACAGTAACGCTCATTGTGGTTAAGTGTCTTCCCCAAGGGAGCTTTATATAATAAAGAGTGTGGACTTTGAGTCCAGAGACCTGGATTTGCTTCTTGGCTCTTCTACTTTCGCAGCTGTGTGACTTTGGGCAAGTTACTTCATCTCTTTTCAGCCAAGTTGCCCAGTTTCTCTGACCCTCAATTTCCTCATCCATAAAATGGGGCTAACAAGGACCCACTAGTGACGCTCTGCTACTGCTTTATTAAACATGATTTATCTTCATCTTCACTGTAACTCAGCAAGGTGTGTGTGCCCACTTCTTTGATGAGAAAACTGAGGCACAGAGAGGTTAGCTAGCCCTCAGGGTCACAGAGCCAGTGAACAGAGTTCTCCCTATCGCCACCTCCCTCCACTCCCACCAGACTGTACACTCCATGAGGTGGGGGGCACATCTGCTTTATTTGCCAATTTACACACCATGCTCTGCAAACAGCAGGTACTCAGATCACACCTGATGAATCACCCAGACTGAAATCCATGTCTGCACCCTAGAGTCCATGCTCCCTCCACTACCATATTAAGTACATGTATATGACACCTACTGTACAGTGTGACATAAATGTTTTCACATGCAGCTATGAAGCTCCTCCTCTGGCTGTTCCTACCAAAGCAGTGTCTCTACATTCACTTCTGACGCGGAGAAATTTAAAGAAACAAAAGACACCCAGAGGGGGGACAGGAGGCACCTTTCTGAAAAGGGTTTTGTATCTCCTAGGTTTTCAGTGTTAATGTCTCCACCCCACAAAGTATCCAAGATCAGAAAAGAATCTCTGTTTTGCGCAAAGGGAGGCATCTAAATTCTAATTCCTGGAAGACAGCACAAGTGTGGCGGTGCAGGGGCGGGATAGCTTTGAGGAGAATGGGGCTCCCTGGGGTGCCGTTCTCGAGGCCCAGGCCGGCCTCAGGCGGTCAAATGCAGGAGAGCCCTCTGCTGCAGGGTGGCCCCAAGGATGACCTCCCTGCCACTGAGGTGGGGCATCCACAGCCGCCCCCTTGAGGAATGAGGATGAGAGGGTTCCAGCTGTTTCAGGCCTCTCTTTTGCAGTGGGTTTTAGGTCAGAAGAGACTACGTAGGGGCCGTTCTGAGAAACACATCTGTAAAGCGTGGGTGATAAGACTGGGGCCTGACAGGCAATGACTATCACAGTATGTCCAGGGCCTGCGACTTCAACTCAACTGGTGAGGAAGTGTTCAACCAGAATGGCATGTTATGCATCTTGTTTTCCGCTCAGTCTATAGTGGCTGATGCTGGGTAGACACTTAACGAGTCGTTCAGGGCACACAGGTTTCACTTAGTTTCAGCTAGAGCTGGGCCTGGGACCTTTCTCTCCAGTCTACGTTAAACATGTCAAAAGTCTCTAGACTTGATTTTCTACATATGAAATACACAGTATCCAAAAGTCCTCGTTGAACCATGATGAATGTGTTTTGACATGGATTACATAAAGTGCTTCGACATAGATTAGACAACTATTTTTGTCTAACAAGTCGATTTGTTCAATCAATAACTACTTGAGTGAGAAAAAAATCCCGGTTAATAACAGTAGGGACAAACCCAGTGGGTTAAAGTAAAAAAAGCACAAATCTATATTAGATACTGAAGTAAAGGCTGAGAATCCAGGCAAAAATAACAGCCACTATTTAAGAGGCATCTACTTGGCTATTTATATCCACTATTTCTTTTTTTTTTAAATGGCCACCCAATGATTTTTTCGTTTTGTTTTGTTTAGAGAGGGGGAAAAGATGAGAGAGCGAGAAAAACATCCATTGGTTGCCTCCCTTATGCACCCTGACTGGGATGGAGCCTACAACCTTTGGTGTAAGGAAGGACGCTCCAGCCCACTGAGCCGGCCAGCCAGGGACCACTATTCCATTCTTCACATCTACGCTAAGGGGCAGGTGGATGAGGACACTCAAATTCACGAAGGTCATGCCGCTGGCACTGTATTGTGCCAGTGAAGAGGGCTGGAACTGAGGTGGCTCCGGCTCCAAAGTCACGGCTCCCTAAAGGTGGGGAAAATTCCACGTAAAAACTAATAATATACCCAGGAAGGGCCGGTTACATTTTCAGGGGTGAGGGATGCTGCCCTACCTGGGACTTGGAAAGGTGAACTCATGGGAACAGGTGAACGACTTCTGCCAGCCCCCTACCAGCACGTGCCAGAGAAGGGCATAAAATGCACCCCCAGGCAGCCTCGCACAGAACAGGTGGCCACGACCCCCCGGCGGTCGGGGCCACCACCAGCACCCTGCTCCCATTCCGCACAGCGACCGCGCTGCAGGGCCGCCCGCGGTCTTAAGGCCGCTAACAAGAACTCGGGAAATAAATAATAAGCGCCACCTCAACGCACCTAGGAGGCCGTGAAGGCTGCCTCTGTTGCCAAGGAAGAGGCTGCTTCAGAGGCAGCAGGAACCTGGTGGCGAGGTTTCGAAAGAGTAGGGGAACCGGCTTTACTGGGAATCTGTGTAGCGGGAAGCTGGGCTGCAGGGGGTTCGGGAGGCTGAAGTCGGGGTCTGGTCCCCAGTCACTGCCTACGTGACCTTGGCTGAGTGCCTTTTCTGTGGGCCTCCGGTGCCTCCAGCCCAGGGCAAGCCGCGGAGCCGGTGACAACGCGGTGACAGTGACAGCGACCCTTCGGGACGGGAGGGTACCCCAAGATCACCACGGGGGGAGGGGAGGGCCAAGAAGATAACAGGTCAGCTAGGAAGGCAGGGCGGGCGCGACGGGAAGGGTGCGGGGGGGGGCACCTGAAGGAGTGGGGGACCGGAGAAGGGGGCTCCCCAGGGGATTCCCGGGCTGGGCCGGGCGTGGGGACACTTAGAATGGGTAAGTCGGGTGATCTGGGGCCTGGGGGTCACAGGTGGCCGGAGGGGTGTCGGGGTCACGTGAGAGGGGGATTCAGGAACAATGGGGGTACAGGGGCGAGTGGAGCGGAGAGCGCTCTGGGCCCTTGCGTCTCCTCCCTCAGCCTCACTCACCCCCATGGCGGCAACGGCGGCAGCGGCCCTCAGCTCCTCTTTCCCACACTTGCCGGCAGGGAGGCGGCAACGGCAGCTACGGTGGCAGCGGCGACACCAGAGCGACCGCGGGCCAAGCACCGCGCATGCGCCTCGCGGGCTCCCCCGCGCGCCCTGGCGGGCACGGCGCCTGCGCTCAGCCGGCGAGGTTGGGGGTGAGCGGGGGGCAGACGTGCAGGTGGAGAGCTCCAGAGGCGGGCCGAGGGTCTCGCAGCGGGAGGAGGCGGGAGTCACAGAGCAGCGTCGCGCTCAGAATGACGTACCATGGCCCCGCCCCCGCTGCCAGGCTGCTTCTGTTGCTATGGCAACGGCTGCGCCCGACCGAAAGAAGCGCGCCTCTGGGCAGCCTGGTGGGTGGCCTCGCAGCCTTTCCGCTCCGCTTGTCTGCGGCCCCGCCCGGCCCCAGGCAGCCTGAGGAGCAGCCACCTTCACTGACAACCTAACCGCCGCGACCTCTGAAGTACCAGCCCCTCCTTGCAACCCTGGGGCACAGGGGAAGTCTTTGGAAACTTTCCCACCTAGATTGTGAACTCTTGAAATTCCTTTCTAACCAGAGTCCCGTTCGTTATTCATTCATCCGTCTTGTCACCATTCATTCACCCTCCATTCATTCGCGCTCTCAGGCATTTACTGGCACCCACGTCGTGCTGAGACCGGGGCCGTCGCGGTCCACAGCACTGTGTAGAGAGGAGACAGGCATGAAACAACTGTTTAATGGAGGGTGGATGGTGCTGTGAAAGTGAGGCTCCAGGCTTCCTGAACAGTGTTTCAGCCTATCCTAGAAGACCAAAATGTCACCCCCACATGACCTTCATGAGAATTACCCAGGGGGCCTGTGCACTGTGCTCTCCGTTGGGGCTCCTCCCTAGAAAATTCAGGGGTGGAGCCAGAGTCTTTCCTTCTGAGAGCTCTGCAGGTAGGTCAAATACAGGAAAATTGGAGAAATGCTGCCCAAGACTTAAGCTTCAAAGACTTTGCCAAGTTTTGCTCATTATCCCATCTGCAGTGCTCAGGGCAGTGGTGGCCCCAAAACAGGAGCTCAAGCAACATTTGCTGAGCGCCTACCTTATGCTAGGCACTGTCTCCAGCAGCAAAGAAAACAGTAACAGACAGAAAAGACACTGCTCTCATAGAACTAGAAGGAGGAGGCAGGTCTTTTGATGAATAGATACATAATGCGTTAGATGATATAGGTTCTGTGAAGGAAAATCAAGCAGGGAAAGACGATAGGAAAGGTCAGGGTTTATAGTTTTAGCTGGGATGCTCGGGGAAGGCAAGCATGAGGTGACATTCGAGTCAAGATCTAAAGGAGATAAGCGTGCAAGTCATTAGGATACCTGGGGGAAGGGCATTCCAGGCAGGGGGTACAGCCAGTGCAAAGCCTCCAAGCTGAAGCATGGTTGGAATGTTGGGGGACCTGCAAGAAGTACAGGGTGCTTGGAGCAGAATGGGCCCGCAGAATAGTAGGAGGTGAAAACAAACAGGTAAGGAGGGGAGCACGTAGAGCTGGTAGTTTTTGAACAGCCTTGGGACTAGAGGGAGGCCATCAGAGAGTGTGAGTGGAGGAGCAGCAGATCTGCTTTATAGCACCACCCTGCTGCTGGGATGAGGAGCGTGTAGGGGCAAGGTCAAAGGAAGGGCAGTACAGAAGCCACTGCTCTAACCAAAGCAAGAGGGGCGGGGCCGGCACCAGCTGGATGGATGGCGGGGGAGGTGGGAGAAGGGGGCAGGACGCCCGTGCACGTTGAAGGTAGAGCCAACAGTGCTGGCTGACAGAGGGGTTATGGAGTGAGAGAGAAAGAAAAGAGTTAAGATACCTTCAGATTTTTAGCTTGTGCTGCTGGAAAAAATGAAGTGGCTTCAACTGAGATGCGGATGACTTTGCAAGGCCCCGGGTGGGGGTAGGGAAGGGGAAGATCAGGAATTCAGTTTTGGCCATGTCTGTTTTGGGATGTCTTTCAGATATTCACACGGGCACGTGGAATAATCAGAGCCTGGAACGCGGGGGGAAAGGTTCCGGCAGGAGATCAATATTTCAGTGCCGTTAGCATATGGGTGGCATTAAAGCTGGATGAAGCTGGATGAGGCTTGGAAGGAATGTAGGTAGACTAGAATGGATCTTCAGCCTGGGTCCTACTCCTCAGTCAGAAGATCTGGTTGCTAGCCCTCTGGGGACCAGAAGAGGTAGCCAAGAGTCAGAGGGGAGTGGCCGAGGTGGAAAGAGGGGACATCTCAAACTTACTTTTGAAGGAGGAGGAGGCAAGAAGGCTTCGGGGGAGGGGACAGTATTTTCAGGGACAGGAAGCATGAAGCAGTGGGGCGAGGTAGCAATGAGGCCCAGCCCCCACCCCGGCGCAGTCCCCTTGCTTTGGTTTCTCTTCTTTCTTTACCCACATTGAACTTCGTGGTCAGTTGTTTCAGGGAACGAAGGCCTGCCACCATGATCGCCTGTGCCCTGTCTTTTCTGCTACTCCCCACTCTTGGGTCCACCCACCTTCCCCCAGGCTGCTGGAATTTGCTGGACACCAGACAAGACCTGGGAGATGAGCCCAGTAATCCCTGGGGGAGGTGATATCATCCAGGCCCCTGAAAGGCTGAGAAAGCCCAAGGCCCTGTCCCTGCCCCGCAGCAACGTTTCTGGGTCTGCCCCCAGTCTCAGCCTCTGCCCTGCTCAGGTCTCCTGGGCTGGTTGGCGGAGCTCGCTTTAGGGTCAGAGTGGCCTGGGTTTAAACTCCCTCTCTGCCACATCGGTGTTTCTGACTTCTGGCAAGGTAACTAAGGTTTCTGAGACTTGGCTTTTGTTTTTGTTTTTGTTTTTGTTTCTGCAGTGAGGCTGCCCATAGAAATCTTTTCAGCATCTTGATCCACAGGGGCTCTGAGAATTAAATGACGTGGGACGGTGGATGGCACCTGGCATGGCCTGGGGCAGGAAAGAAATCCCTCCCAGGTACAAAAGTGCATCTCCCCACCCTCTCCGCCGCGTGCCACCCCTCTCTTCCTCCATTCCCTGCCAGACATCTGCCCCTACTGACCAGGCTGTCTACACTGCCCCATTAGCCACTCCCTCCAGCTCCCACGCGGCGGACCCAAGGGCCCTTCTCCACGCTCCTCTTCACTGACCTTTCTGCACAGGGACACTGTCTCCCCCGCCCCTCAGGTCCTGCACCCCTCCTACCTCCTTCCTGGACTCCCCTTCCTTCTTTTCCTCCCCTTCATCCCAAGACAGCCACTCCCCCAAATACTGTCCTTTGCCCTCCTGTCACTCCAGAGCCCTCAGCTGCTCCCAGCCATTCATTTGTTCATTTGCTCAGCAGAGGATTGGGGCCACTATGTGCGCCATGCTGTCATCTGCGCTGGGGAGCAGGCTTGGGAGACAAACCCTGCCCAGGGGGCGGGAGTGTCACAGCACAGCTGGTGCAAGGCAGACTGTGCACTGTGTGATCAGCTGGCCCTGAGAGTCCCCGATTCCCCCCAAAGAACCTGACTGTTGCCCACTCTCCCCTTCCTGCTGCCCGGGGACCTGAGCCTTCTCCAAGGCCAGACTACCCTGGGCCGCAGGCCCTCTGTCCTCCTCCCTGGACACCGCCCCCCGCCCCCGCCCTGCCTCCAGCCTTCTCCGCCCTGCTCCTCTCCAGCCCCAGCCCGCGCTGCTGGGCCTCCCTCCTACTCAAAAACATTTGGAACCAGCGGCCTGCCCTGTTTCTGCCTCCTTGCTTCTCGAGCTACTAGCTCCTCAGCCCTCTGCAGCCCGCCTTCCTTCTGTTCCCACCGCCGACGGGAGCCTCTCCCTAATGCCTCCAGCAGCTTTGCTGATTCCACAGGACAGTCTAAGCCCTTATCTTTCTGGACCTCCCTCCAACTCCTGGCATTCTCTACTCCCTTTTTCTTGAAATGCTGTTCTTCCCTTGGCATTTGTGGCCCCATAATCCTGCCCTCTTCCTAAAGTGCACACCTGGTCAGGCCAGTTAAAGCCTTACAAGGTTCTGGACTCTGTTAAGGGTTGGGATGTTTGGCCGCTGGCCACCTAGCCAGGTCCCCTCTCTCCACACCCTTTTTAGCCCTGCTGTCCCCTTCACCCAAAACCCTCTTTCCTCCCCACCGCTGGGGTCCCATTGGAAGCCTTCTTCTGACTCCCGGAGCTGGCCCAGGCACACTTCCTGGGGCTCCTGATGCCTCGTTTGCCCTCTGTCACACAGCATCGAGGTCACTCACCCCTGCCATCCCCCCCACGAGACTGCAGGCTCGCGGCTACTGTAGGGTTGCCAGATACAGTACATGGGACAAAGCTAAACACACTCTTTATCGGAAATTCAGATCACTGGGTGCTCCGTATTTTCATGTGCTAAATTTGGCAACCTTAGCCGCTGTACCCCTGGGACCCCGCTCAGTGCCTGACATATGTAGAGCAGGTGCTCAGTAAATATTAGTTGAAGGGATAATGGTGGTAGTGATGGTGGCAGGCGCAGGTACTGTGGGGCACAAAGGAAAGGTAACAGGCTCCCTGGAGGAGGTGACACCTGAGCCAAAGCAGATGGAGATAATTAGGTCATGGCATCCACCAGCGCCTCCATGGGGATGCCTCCTATAGCGGCTTGAACTGTGTCCTCTAAAAAGATATGTTGAAGTTCTAACCCCTGGTACCTGTGAGTGAGACCTTATTTGGAAATAGAGTCTTTGCAGATGTAATTAAATTAAGGGTCTCGGGATGAGATCATCGTTGATTTAGGATTGGCTTTAAATCCAGTGACCGATGTCCTTATAAGAGGAGGGAGAGGGAGGCTCGAGACACACGCAGAGGAGATGGCCGCGTGAGGATGGAGGCAGAGATCGGAGTGATGCAGCACCAGCCCAGGAACGCCATGGACTGCCGGCCGCCCCCTGGAGCTAGGAGAGAGGCTTGGGGAGGATTCTCCCTCAGAGCCTCTGAGAGGAACCAACCCCGCCGACTCCTTGATTTTAAACTTCTGGTCTCTAACCCTGGCTGGTGTGGCTCCATGGATTGAGCACCCGCCTGCATAGTGAAAGGTTGCCGGTTCGATTCCTGGTCAGGACACATGCCTGGGTGGCAGGCCAGGTCCCCAGTTGGGAATGTGTGAGAGGCAACTCGTAGACGTTTCTCCCACACATCGATGTTTTTCTCCCTCTCTTTCTCCTCTCCCTAAATATAAATAAAATCTTATAAAATAAACGACTCTCCTGGTCTCCAGAACTATGAGAAAATAAATCTTGTATTTGAAGCCATTCAGTTTATGGCAGCCCTGGGAAACTGATATACTCCCAAGGCCCTATCTTTCCCAAGTTTAATCTACGAGATACTTCCTTTCGTGACCCTTTGTCCGCAGAGCCTCCCAGAGTGCCAGAGCTCTTATCCAGCCGGTGACAGGCAGCCACCACTATGGCCCCAGCGAGCCTCACCTCCTGGCACTCATGACCATGCTGAACAGGGCGGAGCTGTGTGACAAAAAGTTCTGCAGAAGCAACAGTGCGTGAATCCCAAGCCTAGGTTCTCAAACCTCAGACCACGTTTGTGCCTAGTTTCTCGGATTTCTCCCTCTGGGGGAAGCCAGCCACCATGCTGTGGGGACACACGGGCAGCCCCATGGACAAAGGTCCCCATGGTGAGAAACCGAGGCTTCTTACCAACAGCCAGCCCCAACCTGCTACCCCAGGGAGCGAGCACCTTGGGTGAGGATTGTCCCACACTAGTCAAGCCTTCAGGTGACTGAAGCCCCAGCCAACATCTTGGGGGCTCTCCCGTGGGAGACCTCGAAACAGAACTACCCAGTAAAATCTTTCCTGAGATTCTGACTCACAGAAGCTTCGAGGTCATTTGTAGGCGGTACTGTTGCTGCCTCTCTGGTGCAAGGCCCCAGTTAAATGTCGTGGCTTATTGTTCTCAACTTCAAGGTCCTCAGGCTCTACCCTTGGCCCTAGAAGTCAACAGCAGACAATTGGTGGTTGGATTTAATGGTGACAGCTGGCCTCACTGGCCTCAGGAAGGTGAGGGTCATTGAGTCTACGTCTTCTTGACAGCCAGGGAGGGGGATGAGATGTCCTGACTTTGGGGCCCACAGCCTCTTCAGGTCCTTGTCCAGGTAAGTCCTACCTAGGCTGAACAGACCCTGTGCCTAGAGGCCATTGCGCCATGCCTGTTTCCCAGGGCAGCTGTAACAAAGCATCCCGGACTGGGTGCTTAAACAGCAACTTCTGGTCTCACAATTCCGGAGGCCAGAAGTCTGAAATCCAGGGACTGGCAAGGCTGTGTCCTTCCGAGGGCTGTGAGAGAAGGGTCCGTCCAGGCGGCTGTGCTTGGTTTGCAGCCGACCATCTTCACGTGCACCTGACATTCTCCCTCCGTGGCTGCCTATGTCCAAATTTTCTCTTCTCATAAGGACGCCAGTCATATTAGAGCAGGGCCCGCCCTAATAACCTCACTTTTTAATTTAATTGCCCCTGGAAAGATCCTATCTCCAAATAAGGCTGCATTCTGAAGTCCTAGGCACTGGGGCCTTAAACATGTGAATTTTCGGGAGGACGCCATTCAACCTATAATACCTCGGGACCTCCTCTTTAGGGCCAAGGGCTTTCTGTCCATAATTCGTTTTGTTTCCCAGCCTCTTTCCTTCTCTCTGGCCCCCGCCACTGATTGTGTGCCCACAGCAGACATTACCGATCCCTCCTGGCACCCTTTCTGCAGAAAAAGTGTAGCTCAGAGCCCTCGTCAGCAGTCCCCAGGCAGTCTGTCCCCAGTGCTGCTCGTTACAACTTTGCAGACAGGGAGGAGTTAGGGGAGATGATAAACAATAAGTGCTTGTTGAATGAATGACTGAATACATCTAAGCTACAAACTTCAAAATGCGTCGACTCGTCCGTCCCAGGTTAGCCGTCCCCGCAGACTCATCACTGGGTCCAAAGAACGCATTGTGCAGCAGGAGCTGTGGTCTTCTTGGCTGGTTCTCATCTTAGGAGAGGTGGGCCCCTTCGGCCATGAGCCCATGGTCCAGAGCCCATGTCTGCCAGGGAAAAGACAGCCCGCCCCCCACACCCCTTCTCCTGTTTGTCGTTCAGCCAATAAGAATGCACTGGTGCAAGCAAGGAGGGCACTGCGTTAGGGGGATGGGGTGGGTGGTGGGGGCCAGAGTTGCCCGCCTACCCAGCAGCTATGCTTTGATCTTCCTTGCTCATAGAGCCCCAGTTCTGCTCAGGTGACGGGTGGAGATTCCTGGATGTCATGGCAGGTGTGCTGGGGCACAAACCTGATGGGTCCAATCCCATCCTGGAATCCTATGCACCTTTGCTGGGGATTGGTTTAAGGTCACGGGCCTGCGCAGGGATTCACGAGAAAGGTATTTCTCCCTGATAAAAGAAACATGCCAAGGAGACAGCTCCAGCCCTGTGTCCCTCTCCTCCTGCTCTGGAAATTGGGCTTCAAGGGCAGAATGCTCTGAGTGTAGGGGGAGCAGCTGCAGCCATCTAGTGACCACGTGGGGAAATCTGACAGATGCAAGAGGCAGAGCTGAGAAATGAGAAGCACCTGAGACCTTGATGACCAGGGAGCACTGTCCGCGGTGACCGCCGACCTCCACACTTCTTAGGACAGATAATAAAATGTCTGCTTTTTTCAAAGCGCCGTTGAGTGGAGGGGCAACCAAAAGCAACTTCGCTGAAGGGAGGTGGACGCGGAGATGTGAAAACCAGGGCTCTGGCATCGGCTGATCTAGGGTTGGCCTCAGTTCTGCCGCTTTCAAGCTGTGAGATCTTAGGCAAGTCACCTCTGAAGTCTCAGCTCCTCACCTGTAAAAAGAGAAAAATTGGACTGCCAGCCTCACAGGGCTCATCTGGTGGGGAACGGCGTAACTCAGGGAAGGCATTTTGCACACCGTGGTTGGTGCCCCTAAGCAGTGAATTCGTCTGTTTCTTCATCCACTAATTTATTCGACGATAGTTATCGAACGTCTACGTGCTTGTACTAATTTTGGGTCTGAGGATGTAGCTGTGAAGAAAAGGCACTCAAAGAAGTTGGTTCCTTCTATGATTTTCCTAAGACTTTGCTGACAAAGAGCTCCTAACATGTTGGCGAAGTTGGGGGAGATTTGGCAGAAGGGAATTTCTTGGACTGGGCAGTGGAGGAACCCGTGGAGAGGGAGGGGCTGGGGGCAGCCAGGAGGGCTCTCCTGAGGAGGCGGCGTGTTTGGGCGACCTGAGGCTGATTCACTCAGCAGCCATTTGTTAGGCACCTGCTAGGTGCCAGCTGCCGTGGAGCTGCGTGAGGAGCTGGGGATGTGCGGGCCAGCGAGGCAGATGTCCTCCTTCTCTGGGCTCTCAGCCTCGAGGAGGGGACCGGCAGGTAAACGGGTAGGTGGTTACACGAGAGCGACTTGTGCCAAGATGGGGAGGGGGGGCGCATGTCCCGCACAATCTCAGCTTCATTTTGCAAGGCCAATGAGAATTATCAAGAGGAATGAAGGAGTGCTTCTCAGCCATCAGGAACGGCAGGTTGCGGAGCGTGGCTGAAGCGTAAGTCCCAGTGGGGTGGTGTTGAGGGAGGCATTGTTGCAGGGGCTGTGGTTGCAAGTGACAGAAGACTGACATCAACCAGCTCGATCAAGGGAATGTATTGATTGGCTCATATGACTAAAAAGTTCAGGGGTTCAGTGGCTTCAGATGAGGTTGATCCAGTGACTCAGCGGTGTCGCCGAGCAACCAGTTTTTTCCCATCTCTTCGTGGTCCCCTCCGCAGAGCTGGCTTCCCTCGAGGATCAAAGATGGTAGGCGACACTCCCAGCTTAGCCTCCTGGCCTTTGTCCCATATTTGTAGCCTGCTGATTGGGCCACATTAGGTCACTGGTCCACCTTCTGAACCACATGGTGTCCAGGGCCTTGGGAAAGGCTGCCATTGGTGCGGGATCAACCCCACGGCAGCACAGTGACCCCCAGAGGAGGAAGGCACAGGGGGAGTACAGGTCAGGAGGCCAGGTTTTGAAAGAGATAAGTCATGCTTGCGAGCTTGAACTTAATCCAAGGATAATGAGAAGCAGAGGATTGACTTGATCAGATTGGTTTTGAGAAAAATCACTCTGGATACTGACTAAGGAACAGATCAGGGGAGGGCAAGAGTGGAGACAGGGAGGCCCACTGGGAAGCTGTGCAGTAACAGGCGAGAGGGAGTGGCTGCATGGAAGAGATGGGCAGAAGTCGGAGGCTGACGGACACGGAAGCGAAGCACAGAGGGGAACCCAGGGCAGCTCCCAAGTATCCACTTTGGGTGATGGTGGGAAGAGAAACTGGGAGGGTGCAGACAGTGCATATGAGTGGCCGAGAGTCCGGGAGCCGTTTGGACTGACTGGCCTGAGGTGTCTGAGAGACAACCAAGCTCCGATGTCCAGGAGGCGGTTGGCTGGATCAGGAGGTGCGGAGGCTGGGGTGGGTGTCTGGGCTCGAGACTGGAGCATCCACTGCGTGGGGAGTTAAGGACGCGGAGTGGGACTGAAAGACCAGCAGTAGGGTTTGGAGGCAGCCAGGAGGACAGCCAGTGGGGGTGGGGAGAGCTGATGTCCAGGAGCAGGGGTGGTGCTCTCTGTTCAGAGGCGGAGTGAGGCCATGCCTGCCAAATGTCCTTCAGGTTTATAGACAATAGTCACTGGTGACCTTGGCAAGAACAGTCTCTGTGGAGTGGCCGGGGGGTGAAGTGGCCCTGCCTGGGGTTGGGAAGTGAGTGGGAGGTGAGGACAAGGATGGAGGGGTGCGAACGACTCTTTTAAGAAGCCTGGCTTAAAAAAAGAAAAGGTAGCAGCAGCTTTAGCTGGAAGGGGTAGTTAAAGGTGACCATGGCTGGAGGGAGGGGGGTGTGCCTGTGTGTTGGTGTGTCAGTGTATATGGGGGGTGGGGAGGTTTAGGATGGAGGGACTTAGGTGGGTTGATGTGTTGAGCGAAATAATGAGGGAGGAGACATAAATGAGGACCAAGGTGCTCAGGATGTATGTGTGTGTGGGTTGGGGGGG
>PVJD01010042.1:0-56978 GCA_004026545.1 Mormoops blainvillei
GATGAATAACATACATTCATTGTTGAGTTCGGTGCTTCAGGAAATAAGAAGCATAAAACATGGCTCCTCTTTGAAGAAAATTATAGATTAGTTGGCAGATAAGATATTCATATAAAGGTAAATATTAATATGACTTAATAATACAAAATTTGAAGAGACAATATAACTAAGGGAAAGTAAGTTAAACTGATAGAAGGGGGGACATCTAAAAGCCAGAATTTATTTGTAAAAAAACGTATATTTATTCTTACATGTTTAAACTTCAGTCACCTTCAAAGTACCCTCTATTCAATGCAATACACTTATTGAGACATTTTTTCCACTGCTCAAAACAGTTTTTGGATTCATCGATTTTGATGCCTTTTAGTGCTTCTGCTGTTTTTTGTTTCACCTCTTCCACATCAGCAAAACGTTTCCCTTTGAGGACGTTTTTATCTGGCGAAACCAAAAACAGTTGCTCAGACTGAGAGCAGATGAATAGGGAGGGTGGGACATGGGAGTGCTACTGTTTTTGGTCAAGAACTGCTGAACCCTCACTGCGGTGTGGACAGGTGCTCTCATAAGTCACCCATAATGAAATGGGCAACCACATCTAAAGAGTCTTCAAAAAAAATTCTCTGAAGCTGAACTCAGCCTCTCACAATAATGCCAGCTGGTTCTCTGATACAGTTGGGCTCCTAGGACATTCAACCAAAGTGGGAAAAACCTGTACTAAAGAGGCCCACCCTCCAGAAGATAACTCCAGTTCTTTGGGGGGCAGCCCTGCCTTGTACATTTGGAGAATATTCTGTAAACTGACCCAAGTGGAGATTTTCTATCATGGTGACTCTTCACCAGTACTGAGGCTATTCAGAAAAACATATTAAATTATTTATTAATGGTATGCCCCAAGTACTTCGGTCTAAAAAACCTTATAACCAATTAGCCATTGGAAGATTCCGATGGTGAGATGATTCTTATAATCACAATCAAAATCCAGAAGTCTATTCCAGCTTCCTCATCTCATACCATCATCTTTTAACACAGCAAACAGCTACTACATTTCTTCCCAAAGATATTCTTGATGCTTTCACCAAATATTTTTCAACATCTTGGTAAAGAAGGTATCATCTTGGTCTTCTGCAGAGAAGAACTGAAAGGGTAAGGATTAGGTCACAGTCACAGCCAATACATCCATTCCAACATTCCTATCCTTAGAAAATATTTAGGTTGGGGCGGGGGGGATGGCAAATAATTATAGTTACCTACCTGATTCCAGGTAAGTAACCTGAATTCCTTTCTCCTTTGTAGAGAAAAATTCTACTTTATTTCTTCTGACAGTAAAGTTTAATGGAAAAAAAGACTATATATTTTTAGCCTTGTTAGAGCTCAAGGCGGCCAAGAAGACACAGGCAGCAGTCACTGGGTAGGTTCATTTAGAAAGCTCTTTCAGGATAACTGACTGACACGTCAGCCTTTCAGCTATCATTTACCCTATGTTCGTTGGATGCAGAGTCCGGGGTCAGTCAAGAATTTAGAGAAAATGTATAAGCCAGTCTTGAGATTTACTCTTATTCGTGGCTCCCTTCAGTTCTCCTTTTGGCTTGTCAGTTACCAGCAGTTTTTATTTATCAGTTTTTATGTCCGCTTTTCCCATCACAGATTTCCTACTCATGATGTAATCCTCCCTTTATGTTGCTTATTTATCTTATTTCACTACAGTTAGATGATTTTATAAACCTTTACTTTCTTTATAGCCCCCAACTGAATCTCTAACCTTTTGTAAGGTCACCATATTCTTTTTATTTTCTTTTTTCAGCCTAGGAGATGCAGTATCTATCTTAAATAGGGCCCGAGATGGCTACACATATAGTTGGCGTCTGGTGGGAGGACTGGAAAGCTGAGCTCATCTGAGAACTCTCCTTTTCCATTCAGCTTCAAGGCCTCTCCCACAGCGTCTTTCTGGGTGAGTGGTCAGACTTCTTATTCGGACGCTAAAGGTCCAAGAAGTCTGGAGCCTGCGTCCACACAGTGTGGGCCCTACTGGTGCTTAAACGCCCAAACCCTATTGACCAAACACAAGACCTGGCTGTTCTACCAAAGTTTACACAGACATTCAAGCACAGGACCTATTTTAAAAGTTCATTGTTTTTCAGCTCTGGAAATTCTGATTAAATAGATCTCTCATACTATGTCACTTAACCCCTCGGTAGTCTCTCAATTTTCTTCTTCAGTAAGGAGGGGAAAAATAAAAATTATCAAAAAGAAAAATAGAATAGTAAATATGCTTTTTATTTCTTAGGTTTTTCACTGCCTTTCTTTATTCCTGCTAAATGCACTATTCACAGAAGAAAAGTAAAATATCGACCCACCATCCGAGAAACTTGTTTTCCAGGGTGTTCTGAAAATGACACACACGTCCCCCTTTGAGCCCCATTATGACAAACCAAACATGTATGAGCCTGTAGTTAGCACATAACCCGTGGCCATGTAATATTAACCTATGAAAAAGAATGATAATATGCCCAGGAATGAAAATACTGTCTTTTACTGACAGTATTGTTTGATTGAATACATAAAACATGATTCACTGAATCCCCTTAATATAAGGGATTTCTGCTCATGTTCCTTCTTTAGATTTTTAAAAATATTCTGTAACAATAGATTACTTTGCCTGATGAATTAACCACTAATTATGCTTTTTTTCATCCATGGTAAATAAATGCCTTAAAAACTGAAAAAAGAAGCAATGCTCAAAATATTTTTAAAACTAATTATATTGAGTTTCTTTTATAATATTTTATTTAAAATATTTTCACTTTAATTCCATTATTTCTTGAAGGAATTGGCTTTAATCAATCTAATTTTAATGGTTTCTCATAGGATGTATGTCACCGATTTACAGTAAAGTCTGTCATCAACTAAATAAATAGCTTCTCCTTGGTACAGTTAGTTTCTCTGTCATTAAAAACACATCCATAAATGCACCTCGTTTTCAGAATTCATAATTAGGATTAAAAAACATATTAAAATGTAAAAAAAGGAAATAGAAATTTATGGGACATTTATCAATGGTCCAGAATTTTGCCAAAAAAATAATTATTTCCTACACTTGGCTATGTGTCCTTCAATTGACCAGGACAAAAATTATGCAAGTTGTCTATTCATCACTGGTTTTCATTACTTTCATTATTCAAAGGACAAATGTTTCTAGATTGTCATTAGGAATAAACCCTTGGCCCTTTAGTTAGTACACTACCAACTGTCAACAGAGAATTTAATACACTTGAACATTGACCTATGTAAGAAAGAGATAAAAATATTTTAAACTCTGAAACTTCTCTTAAAACTTCTTTCAAAAATATAGTAAGAGCTCTAATATTATAAGAGCATTTTCACTTCATTCATAAGCAGGTATATACCTATCCTCCTTCTCTCTGTCCAGATAGAATAAGTATAACCCTCATTTGCAGAAAGTGCAAAAAGTGTCTTATTGAAGTGTAAGGAACCTGTCCAGGTACACAGTTTAGTTACAGATTTCAGCTCAGTCTCACTTAGACAAATTTGACTACTCATTTTCAACATCTTTACTTATGCTAGTTCACCAATTTATTCAGTTCCTCAATACATGAATCGGGGGGCTCATCATTGAGAGGACTGTCTATATATCCTGTGACACAGCACTGAACGAGACAGAGTCTGTGTCTTCACGGAGCTTGCATGTACCATTTCTTAAAGAAAATAAAACAGCCGCCAAAAACACCTGATAACTCAAACTTTGACTTCGCATCTTCGAATTCTGTACCCATCACCCACTGACCTTGAACCCAGGGTATCTTCCATCAGCTCTTTGTTATTTTTTTCTTTAATGCTTAGATCTCTTCTTAACCTCTTTTACTTCGTTTTCCTTATATTTAACGAGACTATAATTTTCATCATATACATTTCACTTACCTGTCCCCTGATTTGGACCTTCTGCTTCTTTGAGGTCAAACTGTGGGTTCAAGCTGGCCACTAGTGGCACTCGGGTATCAAGTATCAGCTTAAATGTGGTTTCCTTCCTTACTCTTCCAGTCGAAATTACGTGGTCCTCCTCTATAAGTAAATGTCATAGCACTACATATGAATTTTTTACATCATCTGTTTACAGTGTTTGTTCCCCAAACAGAACTCTAAGCTCCCTGAGGCAAACATATGTTTTTGTATATGACAAGAGGAATATAATGATGTTATATTTATAATATGAAAAGGGGTTTTCATCTATACATCGTCTTAAGATCATGAGTTTTATAACTGGCCAATTAAATAAGTGAAAGGCTGATAGCCCAAAACTAGGAATAAAACAGGGTATCATTTATGAGTGGTTCGTATGTAGATTGTATGTATATAGACTTGAACAAATAAGACCCACACCCTCCTGCTCCTCTCCCCTAAGAAAAGAAACAGCAAACAGTCTCTGCTCCTTAGAAACAGCTTCCATCTTACTAGTTCTAAATGACTAGTAAAAAAGGGATAAGGACAGAAGTAATGCAAATGGCTCCATTGGAAATGTACCTTAACAACTAACCTGGCTGTGATAGTGTACGCCCCTCCCCTCGTATAGGTTGTTAATGTCACTGGTGCATTGCACTCAATAAAGTATTTTTCAGAAAAAAATGATTAATTACAGCTTACAATGACAGACAGCAGTGGCTGCCATTCTGCTAGGTATTGAGTTGACTTGCGTCGAGGATTCTGCCTGACAGCAGTCAGCCACATGGATGAGAAAAGACAGCTTATACCTAGAAATTACATTTTCTTCAAAAGTACTAAAGGCGAAAAAAATGACCTTGGACCAAGCAGTAGTTTTCAAAAGCTTATACGTTCATTTTTTCTTAGAGGATGGCTGTAGCATATAAAATCAAACAGAAATCGTTCCTGTCAGTATTGTAATGAACTAGCTAATGTTGAATATTAAATATTAAAACATTGGCAGAATTGTTCATTTATATCATTGAAAAAAGAATTTACAGTATGGAGATTTATGTCTATAGCTTTCCTAGGTTTTCCTGGTTGCAAGTGAATGTGTGATGATCAAGTCTGGCTACATCATTTGCAGAGTTTAGTGCAAAAGGAACATGGCGGGTCACCTGTTCAAAAGCATTAAAACCTTCAAGGCAGTGACAGCCGACCACTAAGCCAAGCATAGGGGCTTGTGTGATTGCACAGGTCACATTTCCTGACTATAAATCAGAGTTTTTATATCAAGTACCTTGCTATATACTTGTAATTACAAATAAAAATATTTCATCTTTTAGAAGAGTAGACACAGTTACCGACAGTTGCATGCAAAGACGTTGTAGCACAGAAAAACGTGGTGTGTCTAGCAGAAGTTCCCCAGGAAGTCGGAGGAATATCAGGCAACAATAACCTCAGTGTCCTAACTCTAGTCTAGATCTGTTTTCTTTATCAGATTTCATCTCCAAATCGAACTCCAATTTCAAGAAATGGCAAAGACATTTATGACCAATATACCCTGCTTCCCCTGAAAACATCACCTCTGGAGTCGATTCTTGGAATTTAATTGTATAAGACAAACAACCACGGTTGCTTTTGCGAATTACTTTTTTGCCCCCATTCAGTGTCCACAACATTGCAGAATTGGGGAAATTAGAAAACTCATAAAGCAGCAGCCGTTTTCTATCCAGTGCAACTGAGAGATACAATTAATAAAAATGGAGAGATGACAGCCTAGCAGCACCCAAAGTAATAACTCCTTTTATGAATATGAGAGAGAGGTCCCAGGGCACCTTGAGGCAGGTTTCTGCTCTATTGATTACATTGTCAGACAACACATCTCATATCACTGAACACGTCCAATTTCAGAAGATGTGGAAAAGGGACACTGGAGGAAACATAAACGTCAAAGGAAATAGGAATGCCTGTGAACCTTAACACATGTTTCTTAGAGCAGTAAAGGTGATTTGGCTTGGGAAACCAGTCCCAGGAGTGATCAGAAATTGGAAAACCATTCATGCTGTGGGAGAACTTGAACATGTACTAAGTATAAACAACGTGGCATAAAAGCCCAGGCGGTGGCAAGTAGTTACTTCCTGGGAACCACCTTGAGGCTATCGTTGTCTCCCTGTGGCTTTGACACACTCGGTGAATTCTTACATGCTAGGTCATATTCTCAGCCACACTGACGCCTGTGATGTAAGTCAGTCTGTTCATTGCACACAGGTATAAATTCGATGCAATTGTCATGTTATTCTGTGTCTTATCTCTACAAAGTTTGTCTCCCATTAATCTTACCTGTAAGTTAAAACTACTAGTCAAGAGTGTTCATCAGATATTTGTTAAGAAGGGAAGGATCCTTGGCATGTCAACAGAATTCTTTTCAAGGATTGTCCTAAATGATTGTTGTTTTTAACTGGTGAAGAGAAAGTTTCCAGATTTTCTTTACTCTCTTTCTAATGCCCCTCACCTAGCTGTCACTCAGTCTGATTTTACTCCCCACCTGCACCTTCCACCCCTTTAACAGAAAGGCACGAAGCGCCTGTGTTGGGGCACAGACATTTCTAACCAAGAAGACCCTTTCCAGGTGGAATCATTTGTCACTCAGAGAGACTGTTAGTTTGTCTAAGTCCCATTCATTGAATTATAAAGCATACAGAACATCTACTAGCTACTTTAGGTATATAATTTCTAGATGTTTATAAACACTACACATGGAAACGTCATTCACACTTCAAAAGGAAAGTAGGGGTGGAGATAGGCTTCAAACATAAAAATGTGAGGCAAGAGATGCAGACTGCAGCTGTGGGGAGACACCGCGAACTGGCAGTATCTGATTTCCTGAGATAGCTGAAACCGCAGGTGGGACTCCTTCTACAGCGGAGATTCGGAGACCGAAACACAGTTTCATTTTTTTCCCTGTTGAATTAAATTAAGCCAAACATGTGGCCTTCTCTATAAAACCTCTCCAGACTCATAGCATACTTTGTAAATAAGTCTATGACAGAACAAATATTTTTTGTTCTGATTTTTTATACCTATCTCTGTTAGGTTGAAAACCTTTTGAAAAACAAACATATCCTAACCGTTGGTTTATCCCCAGAACCTAACATATTGCGTGGCAAATCGAACCCATGACAATAGCAACAATTTTAATATTGTATTAAACTCTGACATTATCTAAGGCATTGTGTTAAATTCTCAGTATTCATAATACTAGTTCATTTTCCTAGTAACCCAAAGATTTGAGTACTCGTTACTATTGTACTAACGGAAAAACCGAGGCTTACAGTTACACACACACCGAAGCCAGGCTCTGTGTTCAGGGACTGATCAACCACCAGAAGCCCCTTCCTGGTTAAAAGGCCCAGCTTAGCTTCTCTTCTATGTTGGCAGCAACACCTGAGTACTGAGATGTACGTACGGAAAGACTCGAGCTCCAGTCAGGGTCCCCAGACAGTGCTCAGGGTGAGGTACAAACCAGCAACCCAAGTAATACATGCACGGCTGGAGCAGGGGACGCCCTTAAAGATAGGAGCGTGACCACGCTGGCAGCAGGGCATTCTTCCTCCCATTTAAAAAGGGACACACCCAGACCACAAGTCCTTAACGTCCAGCTTTTATTTAACTTGTTTACATCTGTGTCCAAGAACAGAGAAAGTCCAAATGTGTGTTTCCATCTTTGTGTCTTGTTTTCTTTAAATTGCTACTGCACATAGAACCATAGTTGGGCCTATTTTATGTCATCCTGAAGTCTTTTAGTTTTCAACATTTCTCTTTGAATCACTTTAGTGGAAGGGGACAATTGGCCAGTAAATGTATGGCTCACTTTTTCTGTCCTTTCCTCCACCGTAACTAGTGTTACTTTCTCATCCTTCCCTTTTTGATACTTCAACCCGAGGAGGAGGAAAATTCTACCTCTATCGTTCCATTTACTCTCTCTCTATATATATACATTACTACCTCCCCAAAAGGAAGAGAAACTGAAGCGATCATTCAGAGCTAAGCATTGAATGTAACTTAAATGACACCTAACCATTAGTGACCTTTTGCTTCCATTCCTTTCACCAAACGTGGCATTGTCTCTCCCGTGCCTGGAATTCACAAGGAGGCACAGGGAGGAGCCCACCAGCCTCCTCACACTTTTGGCTCCCTCTCAGGTTGGGGAAGGAGGGGTGTGCATAAAACATGCTTTCCATTCTTGTCCCTGTGACTTGCAGGATAAAATGATTCAGAGCCTACTTCACAGACCCCCAAAATAGAAAGAGTAAGACAGCATAATACTTTGGCTTATGGACTGACGTTCCCTGTAGAAGAAAAATCCTACAGTGGTCTGTGTAATATGCTTGGATGGCAACAAGTACTGTTGAATGTTTATTTCTTATCTAGTTGTTGTTTGGTTTGGTTTAGTTGATTGCCATCACCCCCAGAAAGGTAGAGTGATGAATACTGTTATTTTACTACCAAAACCTCTCCTTGCATACTGAACAACTACGTATGGCCTTCCTTTACTTTATAATCCTCCAGATATAGTTAGTGCAAAGAGGAGAGGTATCCAGCTGAAAGGGAGAGGGTTTGAGGGGGCAGAGGGAAATCTCCAGTTCAGTCATTAGACCATGATGTTCCCTGGGGCTCTGCCACCTATGATGCTTCCTTCCCTGACTGGGTGTGGAAGTTATTGGTGGTTGTCGACCAATATTCATACCTTCCTTCCAAAGTCTTAGCTAAGCACATGGCCAGTCAACAAAAGATTTCATGTCCCAGGTTCCTTTATTGCCAGGCGACAACGTGCTAAGCACCAGCAGTGCGTGCACCACTTCTAGATCTTACTTTAAATAGAACAAGGCTGCTCTCTCCTTGTCTCTCTCCTCTGCCATTGTCTGACTTACAGGTGTGATGGCAGATGCAGATGCCAGAGATCCAGAGATGTAAGTGTATACTGAGGATGGTAGAGCTTCGCTAGTGACTGTACGTTTCTTATTTTTAACTATTGTGTGAAAAACATAAGCTGCTATAATGCTCAAGCCCTTATGTCTTGGGTATTTTTGTGATACTACTTAAACTATACCCCGATGAATATAAGGTAAGGATATCCTCAGAAACCTGGTCTACTCTCTTTCCCTGTCTTTTCTTTCCCCCAAATCCCCGATTACACAGATCCTAGTTCACACCATAGTTTTCAAGATGTCTGGCCATGATACATTTGAGAGTTAAAGATACAATTTATCTCTAGGTACAGGGAGGTATGTACCCCTTCCTCTTTACCAAGTTCTAAGCTGATGATGTCTTCGTTCCTTTTAAAGTCAGAGACAGTCATATTTCTTTTAGTACTCCTATTTTTAATCCATACCAAAAATAAATTAAAACTTGGGTATTTATGAGTTTACCTTTGCAAATACAAGTACAGAATGATGGATGATGCCTGCTTCTCATCCATCAGTAATTTCAACATGGTTCTTTTTTTTTTTTTTTTTTTTTCCCTTTGTAGTGGCTGTCTTCATTGGCCTTGCTGTAATGAATGCATTTGTTCTTCTGGAACATTTTTCACTAAAATGAATAGCAAACATCACTCAAAAAAACAGCTCAAAGGAAAAAATCCTCAATATAAATTTCCACACATTGCAGAATCTGTGGAAGATAAGATGGTATAATTCAGAGAATCCGGATTTTAAATTACACAGAACTGGGTTCAAATATCATTCATTATCTGTGATTCTTGGTCAAGCTTACCCCTCCAGACCTCAGCTTCTCATCTATGAAAGAACATAGCAACAGTCGCCTTATGCAGATTAAATGAGATAATACACACGCAACGTGTAGTTTGTAGAGTGAACAACACATGGTGTCACTCACCATTCATTCTTCTCCTTGCAGTTTGTGTTGATGCTTTTCTAAATTCATCTTCCTGAGTAACTGACAGTCAGTATCCAAAGCCAAGATGCTTGCCTGGTTTAGGGAGAGTGAATGTTTTGTCAGGCTATTGGGGCCTACTCCAAATTCACAAAAACAACAAAAAATGCTTACTGAACTGTAGAACACTAATTATGCACTCTATTTATAATAATCTTACAAAGTCTCATTACCTATAACAGTCACAGTGCATTCATCTCATTTATGTTTAGGCTGGGAAAATTACAGGAAGGCCTTGTCATTCTTTTTGGAGTTTTCTGTATTTGGTGACATTTCCACAGCTTGCTGCAAAACAGCAGCTGCAATTAATTACTTCTTGAATCGACTAGAGGACAGCTTGTAAGGTTTCTGCTGCCCTCTGTCAATTCTGGCACAGTAAATTCTCTTCCAGACTTGCATTTTACAACTTGCATTTTAAGCATTTCAAACATTTCAGGGCCTGAACATAAAATGGTAGAATGAGGGACCACTTTGTATTTAGCATTTTTTCAGAATATGCAGCACTATAATGATAGTCAACTTGGGATCTTAATGTTTGTAATTAACAAATATTTTTACTTCTCAAACAGTATGAACTTTGTCTATGAATTGTTTGTTTGCCTTGTTACTTCATTTGTTGCTCTCAGTTTTACATCACACATATGAATGAAATTATATGCTTCCTGACTTTTTCTGTCTTATTTCTCTTAGCATATTCTCAAGATCCATCCATGTTGTGGCAAGTGGCAGTATTTCATCTTTTCTTATGCCTGAGTAGTGTGCCATGGTGTATATGGACCACATCTTCTCTATCTAATCATCTATCAAAGGACTCCCTATTGTTTCCATGTCTTGTCCATCATGAATATGTATGCAAAATACATAAGGGTGCCTATATCTGTGTGAAAGCTTTAATATTTTTCGGGTAGATGCCCAGGGGAGGGGTTGCTATGGTAATGGTGGTTACTAGAAGAAAAGAAGGGTAGGAGAGATAGTAAAGGGTAAAGAGGGCCAAATACATGGTAATGGATGCAGTTTTGACTTTGGGTGGTAAACATAATGTAACATACAGATGATATATTACAGAATTGTACAACTGAAACCTATATAATTTTCTTAACCAATGTCACCCCAGTAAGTTTAAAAAAGAAAAGAATTTATGAACTTTGTAGAAGTTTTCTAATTGTTGAGTTGACATCTTCTCATGCTCCTAAAAGTTTAGTAAAGACCTTAGCCATGTTGGGCTTCCTGTGCTACCATCATTTCCCAAAGATTCGATCATCTGAAACTGAAATACAATGAACAAGGAAAATCCCAACCTGGAAGTTCTTGCCAGTCCCTTTTAGTCAGTAATTGTAAATACTTTTACTCTGTTTCAGAGCCTGTTTTAAATGAAGTGACTTGTCTTGGTCCTGTCTTCAATTTTTCAAGTCATGCACAGAAACTTTTGTGTCACTGGAGCCCATCTCCATAATTGACATTAAAACAAGGTGAATGGTTATAAACTGGGCAGAAATTCACATAACCCCAGTCGGATATTTAACTCCCTCATTGATTATTTCTAAATGATCTCAGAGGTATTTTTGAATATTTATGTAGGAAACCTGATATTTTTCCAATTACTTTAAACAAATAATATTACAACTATAAGAAGACATTTACAATGAGGTCACCTTCTCTTGTCTACATCCTTGCTCAGCACCTGCTTTGTACCTGCTCTACTTAAATAGCAAACTATTCTCTGCTTCACAGATAATGGAAACCAGGTCAATTCATATTCACCTCTTTTGGACGTTCCTAAATGTACATATCATGAAAACATAAGATTCAAAGAACACTGACAGTTGAATTCACACTGAAAACAAAAAGAACTTATTAAATAAAAAGGTGCTGTAAATGTGAAAATTGGGTTTCCTACAAGTAATAGGTCAAAGGTAGTCACATTTGTCTTTGCCCTTTCAGTCAATTTGTTCTTTTACTTTAACAGTAATAAAACAAGATTTTAGAGGATAACTTTGGGCGTGAGGTTGACTGAGGTATCAATGTGATAGTTTATCAGGGAGTGAAACCTCAGTAAAAGACAAACTCTCCACATGTAGATTTTCAACAGGTATGATCAACAGTCTGCTCCCAGAACCCGGAGTCTTTTCATCCCCTCTGTGAACATGAGAGACCAGTGTGTAAGGGGGTTTGTGAAGGAGATTGGTCAACGTAGTTCTTTAGTGAGAGCTCTTGCTTTGCTGAACTCTTACTACCACCTTTCGAGAGATGAGAAGCAGGGCGCCATTTGATAATTTCAAGCTTGGAAAAGAGACTTTGAAAACATCAAGATATAATTTTCAAACAGCTAACTCTCACTCAAATAAACAGCAAGACTGTGTCAGTGACTTCAATTTAACTCATTAATAAGTAGGCCAACAATCCGATGACAAAAGGAAAATGCCAGATAAGAGTTCAAAGTTAGAAAATTGTGTAGTGTCCTATAGGACAAAAAATATATACAATTACAGAAATTAATCATCTTGTCTACGAAAACATCATTTGCATCTCTTCTGATACCAAATAATTTACCACTAATCAATATTCTATGAGTTAATACATAACTTTTCAGAGCCTGAGGCCTAGTTATTACTAAAAACTAAGTCAAATATATTCTGTTTTTCTATAGTGACAGTTGACCTTTGGACAGGCTAGTCAGACAATGTCCTGATATAAATTTGAAAGGACAGATGGTAATTTCTGCCTTAGTTAGTTTTGGTTAATATTCTTGATTAGGGACCAATCTGGTTGTTTTCAGGTATATTCCCTGCAGTTCAAAGACTGAGAGCTGTGTCTGACTCCTTGCTGAAGTAGCTTAAGTGGACTACAGCTGGGATCTGACCAAATCACCAGAAACCCAGAAGGTAATGGTCAGGCAGACTAACATCCTTGGTGAGAGAGTCAGTTTGGGGTATTGCACTGTGATCATCCTGAAAGCCCAGTTATTGTAGGAGTGTTCTCCACTGACCAGGGCCTTGTGGCTGAGAGAATAAGTACAGAATCCTCCCAGTCTTGACCATTATGATGATCTTCTGTAGGGGCACATGGACCTCGGTAGAAAGGCTGGGAGGCTGCCCAGGAGCTGAGTGAGAGATTACAGAAGAACCTCTGGAAGACAGAGCCATCTGGCTAATCATGACAACTGCAGGAAAGAAGGGCCAAGCAAGCAAACTTTGAAGTGACAAAAAAAAAAAAAAAAACCCACCCACAAATGAAAGGTTTACCCATCTGCCAGGCCCAAATTGCTAACAAGTAAAACAAGTAAGAACTGTCCTCCAGACTCATCTGCCTCAACCCTTTCCCAGGAAGGAAAATGGAGAATGTAAACATGAAGAAAGCAGAGAGTAGGTGTACCTCGCAGCCATCCCCAGGCAGGTTTTCTACCCGAAGTAGGTTAAATCCGATTTAAAAAAAAAAAATTTGGTGGGCTTCATTTTTTCTAACTACACACATTCCAGATATACTGTGGTAATTCTTTTTCATTTTAGTTGACCCATATTATCTTTTCTTTTTGAATTTTATTGATATATGATTGACATATAGCGTTGTATTGTGTTGGCCAAAAAGTTCGTTTAGTTTTTTTCTGTACAATGGCTCCAGTAGTCCAGTAGTGCTCAGTTGTCTTTAACTTCACTAGAAACAATTTTGTTAGATTGTATTTTGATAGCTGTCACATCAGCATGCATTTGAAAAAGCTTATCAAAATTGGTAAATTTTTGTGTAGCCATTTTAATATTGAAGATGGAAGAAAATATACATTTTTCACACGTTATGCTTAATTATTTCAAGAAAGGTAAAAACACAACTGAAATGCAAAAATAGATTTGTGCAGTGTATGGAGAACATGCTGTGACTAATTGAATATGTTAAAAGTGGTTTGCGAAGCTTCATGTTGGAGATTTCTCACTGGACATTGTTCCACAGCCGGGTAGGCCAGTTGGAGTCGATAGCAGTCAAATCGAGATATTAATTGAGAAAATCAACATTATACAACATGGGAGATAGCCAACATACTCAAAACATACAAATCAATAAAGTTTTTGGTGAAAAAAAGTGTGTCTTTCATTTTATGGAAAAAACTAAATGGACTATTTAGTCAACCTAATATTTGTTTAAGTATATATTGCAAAATGATCTAAGTTTAGTCAACATTCATTACTTCACATAGTTACAATTTTTTCTTATAATGGGAATTTTAGGATCTGCTATCTTAACAACTTTCAAATATATATACAGTATTTTTAACTATAGTCACCATGCTATATGTTTCATCCCCCAGAGTTATTCATCTTATTCCTGGAAGTTTATACCTTTTGACCCCTTTCATCCATTTCCACCCCCTGCCTGAGTGGTAAGTCTGAGATTTACCACTAAATTTAGAATTTTAACTCTTATGTAGGACTAGATGTTAATCTTATTGAATTTTTGAACCATGACTTTTTATGACTAATAATGATGGTTTTTGTTTGCTTTAATTTGAATGGGAACAGAAAAGCCCTGGGGCTGCCCAAGTTTTCCTTGAGGGGCAGGGAAGAAGGTATCCCTCTAAACAAGATTTTAAAGGGAAACACAAATGCATATGGTTACACGCCAAACATCATGAGTTTTCATTAGTGGTAGAAATTGCTTACCTTAGATGAGGAAACCAAAGAATGGAACTAACACAGATTTCCGGGATCACATCTGCTCACCTCACCACTATCCCATACTACTATTTTGGGGTATGATTTGAAGGTAAAACTTTACCACCAAGTTGATAGAGAAAAACCACAACTAAAGAAACCAAAATTGTGGTAAATGATACTTTGTTCCCTGTTCCATTTACATATCTGTGCTTAACTTTTTAGGTGTGTGATATAAAGAGGTATGTATGGCATTCCAATGTGGGAAATGATTTTTGCTTTCCAATATGACATTAACTTGGCAGCCTGGATGATACATGATATTTCTCATAAGTAAAATTTTACCTTTCAAAGTAAAAACAAAAGTTAGCCATTTGAAAAAAATCTTTTTTGTTTTTGGCTTATTTTATCTAGCAATGCTGCATGATATTGCACAAAAGTGAAGCTTCTGCAGTTAAATAGTTCTTGGGTTCAATCCCACTTCCACCACCTTTTAACTGTCTGACTATGAGCAAAGTATTTAATTCTTTAGAGCCTTAGCTTCCTCATCAATAAATTAGGAATAATACCCACTTCATGACATTTTAAATGGAATTTCCCACCCTTCTGGATTTTTTTAATATTACAGTCTTTAAACTCTCTAGTTGATCTCTGTTTCTTTAACCAAAATAATGATTTTTCTCTTTTTCATCTCATCTTCAATCGTTCCATCATTTTTGTTTCTTTTTCTCATTATTTCATTTTTGTTTCATTATTTTCTTTATTTCACTTGTCCCATCTCCCCCTACCCCTTTGGCAACCACCAGCTTGTTCTCTATGTCTATGGATCTGTTTCTGTTTTGTTTTCTTTTTTCATTTGCTTTGGTTATTTCATAGATTCCACATATAAGTGAAATCATGCAATATTTGTCTTTCTCTGTCTGACTTATTTCACTTAGCATAATGCATTCCAGGTCCATCCATCCATGCTGTCACAAATAGAAAGATTTCATTCATTTCTGAGTAAGATGTCATTACATATGTATGTGTGTGTGTGTTTGTGTGTGTGTGTGTATGATATATTAAAATATACACCTTCTTTATCCATTTACCTATCCATATCTTGGCTAATCCCCTACCCTCCTATGTTTCATTTTTCCCCTGAATATTTATTTATTACTTTTATTTAAGAATAAGAAATAAAAAAGTGAATTTGTGATTTTTAAGCGTTTTAAAACAGCTAGTTGAGCCATAATTACCCATTGTAAGTATACAATGATTTTTAGTAAATTTATAGTTGAGCAAAAACCATCACAATCCAATTTTAACACATTTTTGTTACCCCCAAAATATTCCCTGCAGCCTGTTTGCAGTTATTCCCATTCCTATTCTCAACCCCAGGCAACAACTGATTTTTTTCCAGATTTTTTGAATTCTATTTCTTTCCATTACCATTTATCCCCCTTATACCCCCCTCACCCCCACCATCACCATACTGTTGTCCATGTCCATGAGTCCTTTTTCCTTTTCAGTCAGTCCTTCCACCCACTATCCCTGCTCCAAGTGCTGCCATCCTGCTCTCTGTCTAGGAGTCTGTCTCTATTTTGCTTCAGGTAGTTCAGCGTGTTCATTAGATTCCACATATGAGTAAAATCATATGGTATTTGTCATCTAGATGAATGGATAAAACAACCCTCCTGTTTTAAATGGGGGTTAGATATTATACCAATCAATCCATGCCTGACAGGGAAAAAGTATTCAACCTTTTCTACATATAATGTGTAATGTTCAAGGTTTATTGTAACATATATGATCAGTGGAATAGTTTTTCCTTTTAAGCTTGACATGAAGGTTTTATATTTGAACTTCAAACTCATATGGCTTCCCATCAGGTCCACTGTGCTGAGTGAGCTCTGCTCCTGGGTTCACCAGAGGGTCATTTGTTTTCTTCAGAACTCTGCACTGCCCATCTGCAGGAAGTGACTCTTACTTAGGTTCAAAAACCTAAGGCACATTGATGACTCAGATCATAATGAATTCAAAGAGTAGAGCTGGTTTGGGAAATCTCCAAGCATTTCAGGTCCTGGGATAGAAAAACTAATTTTAAAAGTCAGCTGGTTTGAATTCACAAGTTCTGGAGACACAGCAATTTATTATAGAGTTATGTGTAAACCTAGATGCTGTGAAATTTTGAGAATACAATAAATATCCTTTATAAAGAGGATTAGGAAACATCAAATGAGCACTGAAGACCCTGATGCTCTTGTCAGAGCTCAGTGGGGAAGAGGTGGTAGATGAACCAGCCGCTAGAACTGGGGGATAACCATGGTCTCTATGACCCCACCTGGAAGTGAGGAGCAAGAACTAGCTCTGATTTCTCAGAAAAGGAGAATTCTGAGCATGAACTTGGAGACAGAATACAATAAAAAGCAATATAATGAGGTATGAAGATCAGCTGATCAGTGAGCAAAAGAGCAAAAGAACTCTAGGTACAGTGCTAGGTAAACCATTTTGACACATTCTATGTGAGAATTCAAAATTCAACAATACAACTAACTTTCTAACCCAGAGACCTGTATGAATTACATTTAAAAAGAAAAATTAGACCTTTTCAGTATGCATATGAACACCTTGGTTCAAGACACCTGAGCAAATGAGCTACACTTACAATTATACAGCATTTATTAAGAGTCAATAGTAAGTCTAGCACTAAGTGTATGAATGAGTCCAGTAGTCCAACATCATCTACTTAAAGGTAGACCAAGGTATTTCTTCATCAAGTCTAGGCCTCATTGGATGAAAGTTGTCCTCAGCTCCCTGCATTACAGATTACAAATGCCTGCTTGATGAGTGGGTCCCACAAAGACAGCGGTATAAGAAACGCTCAAGAGGTAAAATAAAAGAACCCTGGAGGCAAGAAATGGTCATCATTGAGAGATGAGTGGCTGGAATCAGAGGTGAAGCTGTGAAGATATTAGTCAAGGCAAAAGAGGTGTGCGATACAGCCATAGTTAATGGTTTAATGGGGTAGTAAGCATTAGATGAACATAAATAAATTTTAAATTACCAACGGTAGTAAAGATTAGAAAGGAATATAAACAGCTTCTTTGAGAAAGAAACTAGTGAAGGGGGAGACCTGATTTTGATGAAGGAAGTTAGAAAAAGACCTCTCTGAAAACTGACTAATACTGAGATCGAATTAAAATCAAGATAGAGGACCCCTAAGGGCTCTTTCAGTTGGTAATCTACCAACTATGAGAGAGAACAGGATGGGTGACAGTAAACACCCATTTCTAGCTCCACAGATGAACCCAGGTTATATTAAACTGTGTTTGGGAGTATCAAAGGGAGCCCCTGCCACAAATTACCTCTTCAGTGCCTGTCATAGTGTCTGCAATTCTATTGTTATTCCTCTCCCTTTAGTTCTGCATGATGCTACAAAACAGTTTTGTTTTTAAAAAAACTAAGTGTCCTACAATTTAGTACAATTCTTCTTTATGTAGGGAGGTGAGTTTCCATAACCTCCGTTATTATTCCTAAAGATAAGATATTAACAGATTACCCTATTTCATGACAAGAGATAATGCAACGTCTTTTTCCCAGAAATCTGGATTTCTTCCATTTCTTCCCAAGAAATTCATACATGCCCTCAATTTTGCCAACCACCACAACAAATTTTCAATTGTTTTGCTTTTGGAAAGATGTCATGTGTGCTTTCCAAAGGCATTTCCCCTATTATTTGAAATATGTTTTTGATTCACTTGTACTCAAACTGTTACTTTAAAAAAAGTCATTTGATGTCCAAGCCAAATTTGAAGATTATTAAATCTTTTCTCCAAAAGCTTTTATGAGAAAATTATGTTCTGCCAGAAAGGAGGAGAGCTGGACTTGTGAATAATAATAAATTTTGCTCTGTAATCTATCAGGTGCTGGAGTTTGGAGAGGTTGGGTAAAAAATAAACCCACTGCCCTTAATTAGTAACTACAGGAAACTGGCATACTTTTAAACTCAACACAAATGGAAAATATTCTTACCTAGCTAAAGAAGATGTGACTCCAAGGAAGCCAAAAGATTAATTTTAGGTAAACATATTAGAGACTGAACTCAGTTTACAAATGTATTTAAAAGAAAAGAGGAAAAAACAGGTGAAAGACTTTAGTTCCAGCCAACTGGCTTTCTTCTTGTGCCCTGAGGAAGAACAGATGGATGGAATAGTCTGAAAGTGCACCACTAGCAAAGGAGAAAATAGACCTTGAAACAGATCACTTAGTCAGACCTCTCATTATTTTAACTACTACTCAGCATAGAATGGCACAACACGGATAATAAAGTACTATGTTCCCAAAGACAACCTCTTGAAAGGCTAGCTTGGCAGCTGTTCATCTTACCTAGAGACTTCCATTCAACATTACAACAAATGGAGTTTGGCATAAAAAGAACTGTGAGAGGCCCCTAATTTATTAACATCGAGAGGCAAGTTTTAAAGGAACAGTTTTCCTTTCTGCTCATAATACTGTAGCAAAGGTCAGAATTATTTGCAATTCCCAAAATGTGCAAGTAAATACTTTTGATTACACAGTAGTGCAAGGCAAAGCACATTCTTCCTCACATTAATTTTGTGCATCTCAGCAAATCCAAAGAATAGGACAATCACAAAATTGTGAGACATTTTTTTACTTTCAGTTCCATTCTGCCTATGGGTCTTGGTTTATCTCTTTCTACTTTTCTCCAATTTTTCTAGATATCTCAATAATGAGAGGCGACAAATGCTAAAAATACAGAGATGCCTGAGATTGTGTTGCCCAGAGCTGTTTGTTAATAGTAATTATTAATTATTTAAACGGTCTCTGCAATAATTTCGCCAACATATAAGCCTAAAGAAAAGGTTTGTTATTTAAGGTTTAGGTGTATAGTTTCTACTTTTACTTTTTTCTTTAAAAAAAAAACACATACAGAAATAAACTTTTAATTAAAGTGAAAGGCTAATAAATATGAGAAAGTATCTTAATTATGGATGAGATTTATTGGGTTTAGATTTATTGAGTTTACAAAGCACAGACCTCTGGGGATTTGAAATCATTGAGATTATCCTTGGCACCTAAACAGAAATAGCTGGGTCGGGAGTTAGTGACTGAAAACAGACACCGTTTTCTGGAATTCAAGTCTTCTCTCTGTCTTCCCCAGAGTGGCCAAGTGGCCCACAATGCACCTGTTGGTATTATAAATTTGAGTTCCTTGGCCTCAAAGGAGTCATCAAAGCTATTTAGCAATCCTACTTGATTCTCTAATACCTTGCTCTCTCAATTCCTCACAATCCTGTCACTGAACTCAGTATAAACACATATATACATGCACACACACATTTTCGTGCCTGACCTATAAGAATAAATTAATAATAGACAAACTGTGCTATAAGAATTAAATGAACAGTTATATGAAGCTCTTAGAACAATGTCCAACAAAAAATAAGGGCTACATAAGTATTACTTATGATTATATACAGCTGTCTATATTTCAATATGAATGTAGCTTAAATTCAACATATCAGGGCTAAATTTATGACATTCTTAAGCAAACATATCAAGAACACCTAGCTCAAAGAATTGCAACACCAGTCATCCAATTTTACAAGCCAAAGCTAAGGGGACATTTGTGACCCTCTCTTCTCTCTCATTCTGTCATCCAACCCATTAAGCAGCTAACAGTGCAGTAGGCAGTGTTTTGTGATAGGCACTAGACTATCTCCCTTTCTTTCTTATATTGTAGCCATGTTTTCCTCCTTCCAGTTCCTAAACATGAAAAGCTTTTTCAAACAGTGCATCTTCTCTGTGTAATGCCTTGGCTCTACTTTCTCAGATCTAATCTTGATTAACTTTCCTGTCTACTTTCACTGGGATGTAATCTCTATCCTCTCTCTAGGTTGGGTAGCTTTTTATATCGTCTCTCAGAAGTGCACTTCATCTCTTCGTAAGACTGTTACAGTTTTAACTAAGCATTTTTTGGTTTGATAGTGTGATTATCTTCTATCTAGCATAAAAGATTGATAGATTAGAAACTGGTTCTGCTCACTATTATATCCACAGAACCTTGCAGAGCTTCTAGTGCCCAGTTAAAGATAAAAATATAATTTTTCCAGTAAGTGAAAGAAGGGCAATTTGATAATTTGAGAAGATGAAAACCATTGTAGACATCAGAGAAACCAGTAAATAAATAAAATATAGAAAGAATTAAAAAATAGAGAAAATCAGTTGAAGCCAAAGTTGGTTCTTTGAAAACATCGACAAAAATTGAAACATGTTTAACTAGACTAACCAATAACAAAAATGGAAGACTAAAATTACTATAATGATAAATGAAAGAACAGCACTGCCAACTTTGCAAAAATCAAAAAGATTTTAAGGAAATACTTACATTGTATGCCAATAATTTAGATAATGTAGATGAAATTTTAAAACTCCTAGAAAGATACAAATTACTGAATTTGATTTAAGAAAAAAACAGAATACATATAGTAAGTAAAAATTTGAATTAGTAATTTAGAAAACTTCCCACAAGAAAAAAAAGCTCAAGCCTAAAGACCCTTTATTGATGAATTCTGGCAAACATTTAAAGGAGAAATAATACAAATTCTTTTAAAACTTTTGCAGAATATAGAAGAGAAGGGATTACTTACCAACTCATCGTGTGAGGCCATGATATAATTATCATGATACCAACCAAATAAAAACAACAACAACAACAAAAAAAAAAAAAACTAAAGAGTATGCAGTGTAACTATTGTAAATACAGATTCAAAAATCTTCACAAAGTACTGCAATTGATTCTGGGAACACATGAAAAGGGTTACTCAGGTACAACTACATACTGTGATGTGAAAGCATGAATTTGGACCCTCACTTCACACCATATGAAAAAATTACCTCAAATGGATCAAAGACCTAAAGGTAAGAGAGTAAACTCTTAGAAGAAAACATAGGTATAATCTTAATGATCTTGTATTAGGCAGTTGTTTCTTAGTTGTGTCACCTAAAGCACAAGCAACCAAGGAAAAAAAATAAATGCTTTGGACTTCATAAAAATTAAAAACTTGTGCTGCAAAATATACCATCAAGAAAGTGAAAAGGCAACTCATGAAATGGGAGAAAATATATTTAAGTAATATATCTGACAAGAAAGTTTTAAACAGAATATGTAAAGAATTCTTAAGCGTCAACAACGAAAAGCAATCCCATTTTAAAAACAAACAAAGAATCTGAAGAAACATTTCTCCAAAAAGAATATACAAAAGACTGCTAAACACATAAGAAGATAATCAACATCATTAGTCATTAGAGAAATGCAAGTCAAAACTACAATTAAATGTCACTTCATAATAATTCATAATGATTATAATGGTAAAATAAAAAAGATGCACAATAAGAAGTGTGGCGAGGATGGAAGGCAATGAATCTGCATGTATTGCTGATGGGGATGCAAAGTGGAGCTGTCACTGTGGAAAATGGTCTTTTCCTCAAAAAGTCAAACATACAGTTTTATATGACCAGCAATTTTACTTCTACGTATATATTCAAAGGGGATTTAAACATATGTTCACACAAAATTTGTACGCAAATATTTATAGTAGCATTGTTCATAATAGCCAAAACAGAGAAACAACCCAAATGTCCATCAACTGAAAAATGGAGAAGTAAAATGTTGTATATTCATTGAATAAGATATTATTCATCCACAAAAATGGAATAAAGTACTAATACAAGCTATAACATAGACGAATCTTGAATATACGCTAAGTGAAAGAAGCCAATGAAAAAAATCACATATCATAAAATTACATTTTTATGAAATGTCCAGAGTAGCAACTATGTAAGTGGAGAAAGTAGATTTCGGGTTGCCGAGGGCTGGGAGGGTTATGGAGGAATATGGAGTGACTGCTCATGGGTACATCCTTTCTTCAGAGGGTGATGAAATTTTCTAAAATTTACCGTCATGATGAAAACCAACTCTGAGAAGCTTATAAAACTTATGATTTGTACAGTTAAATGGGTGATATATGGTATGTAAATTATATCAAAATAAAGATAAATATATGTGTGCATTTCAAGCTACATATGTGATTTCAAATGTTTTAGTAGTAACCCTGACCAGTGTGGTTGGGGTGGTTGGGCATCTCCACACAAAGCCAAGGGTCACCTGTTCGATTCCTGGCCAGATCACTTGGTCAGATACCTGGGTTGCAGGTTTGGTCCAGTGGGGACATGTGCAAGTAGCAGTCGATCAATGTTTCTCTCTTGTTGTCAATGTTTCTCTCCCTATCTTTCTCCCGCCCTTAATCTCTCTCTAAAAATATAAAAAATAATATGTTCAAAAAAATGTTTAAGTAGTCACATAAAAAAATTTTACTTTAAAAAATTACTTAATGATGAAAATTTGAATGCTTCCCTTCTAAGATAAGGAACCAGTCAAAAATGTCTGCTATTACTACTTTTTATTTATTTATTTATTACTTTTTAAATTGGATTTACTGGGATGACATGGGTTAATAAAATTATATAGGTTTCAGGCATACAATTCTATAACACATCATCGGTATATTGTGTTGTGTGTTCAATACCCCATGTCAAGCCTCCTTCCATCACCATTTATCTCTCCTTTAACTTCTTATATCTCCTCACTCCCGATTTTTATCATTTATTGTTGTTCAGTTACAGTTGTCCTGCCTTTCTCCCCATTGCTCACCCCTACCCCATCCCCCCACTCCCACAGTCGATCAGTCCCTCCCCCATTGTCCGTACCCATGAGTCTTCTATTCGTGTTCCTTTGCTTACCCCTTCCCCTTCTTTCCCCCATTACCCCTTCTGCCCCATCCCCCCCAGGTCACTGCCAGTTTGTTCTTTATTTCGATGTCTCTGATTCTATTTCACTCATTTGTTTGTTTTGTTGATTAGGTTCCACTTATAGGTGAGATCATATGGTATTCGTCTTTCACCACCTGGCTTATTTCACTTAGCATAATGCTCCCCAGTTCTATCCATGCTGTCATGAAGGGTAGGAGTTCCTTCTTTCTTTCTGTTTAGTAGTATTCCATTGTGTAAATGTACCACAGTTTTTTGATCTCTCATTTGCTGATGGACACTTGGGCCGTTTCCAGCACTTGGCTCTTGTAAATTGTGCTGCTATGAACATTGGGGTACATAGGTTCTTTTGAATTGGTGTTTCTGGATTTTTAGGGTATAATCCCAGCAGTGGAATTGCTGGGTCAAAAGGCAGTGCCATTTTTAGTTTTCTGAGGTAATTCCAAACTGTTTTCCACAGTGGCTGCACCAGTCTGCATTCCCACCAATGGTGTACTAGGGTTCCCTTTTCTCCAAAACCTCGCCAACACTTGTTGTTTGTTGATTTGTTTACAATGGCCATTCCAACTGGTGTGAAGTGGCATCTCACTGTGGTTTTAATTCGCATCTCTCTGATAGCTAGTGATGTTGAACATCTTTTCATGTGTCTATGGGCCCTCTGCATGTCCTTCTTGGAGAAGTGTCTGTTCAGGTGTTTGGCCCATTTTTTAATTGAATTACTTGTCTTCCTGGCGTGCAGTCGTGTGAGTTCTTTATGTAATTTGGAGATCAAACCCTTGTCTGAGGTCATTAGCAGCTATGTTTTCCCCTATGATTGGTTCCCTTTTCATTTTGTTGATGTTTTCTTTAGCTGTGCAGAGTTTTTTAGTTTGATGTAGTCCCATTTGTTTATTCTTTCTTTTATACCCCCTGCTCTAGGAGATGTATCAGTGAAGATAGGGCTGCATGGGATATCTGAAATTGTTCTGCCTATGTTTTCCTCTTGGACTTTTATGGTAGCACAACTTATATTTAAGTCTTTTATCCATCCTGAGTTTATTTTGGTGTATGGTGTAACTTGGTGGTCTAGTTTCATTTTTTGCATGTTTTCCAGGTCTCTCAACACTATCTATTGAAGAGGCTATTTTTACTCCATTTTATGCTTCTGCCCCCTTTGTGAAATGTTAACTGACTGTATTACTTCTATTTAAGGTAGTGAAATAGTGAAGGTATGATAAGGAAGAGAGAGAGAAAGAAACAAAGAAAGCAACAAAGAAAGAAATAAAGAAAGAATAACTCATTCATATTGGAAAAGAAGAAACAAAACTTTCTTTAACCAATGGCATAATTCCCTGTGGAGAATATCTCATGGAATCCACAAGAATGCTACTAAAACCAATATGTAAGCTTAGGAAAATTTTAGGATGCAACATCACATAAAAAGCAACTGTATTTCTAAATACAAATAACAAACAGTTGAGTATTCAAATGAATAACAAATAGTTGAGTATTCAAATGAAAAATAACAGCAAAAATATGAAAAATTAGGATAAATCCTTTCTTGGAGGGTACATAACTTATTTTGCTGTTGTTGTTCAATTGCAGTTGTCCCAATTTTTCCCCCATGGCTCTTCCCTTCCCTGCCTCCCGCTCCGCCCCACTCCCTCAGTCAATTCCCACCCCGTTGTCCATTATAGAATATGTGCAAGACCTGCTCAGTGTAAGGTATAAGACATTTATGAAATTAAAGATTTAAACAAATTGAGAGACATACCATATTATGATTGAAAGTCTTAACATATGTCACATCTTTCACATTGATATATAGATTAAATGCAATGAAATAAAAATCCTATCAGCTTCAAAAATAAAGAACAGATACCATATCATCTCACCTGTAAGTGGAACATAATCAACAAAATAAACAAGCAACCAAAACATAACCAGTAACATTGAAATAAAAAACAAACTGACAGTAACAAGAGGGGAGGAGGTGAGAGTAATAGGGGAAAAGGAGGGGAAGAGTCATCAAGGAACATGCGTGAAGGACTCATGACATAGCCAAATGGGGGAAGGATTGAGGGTGGGAGGTGGGGAGGGGAGGAGTTGGGGAAAGTGGTGGCAGGAAAATGTTGACCAAAAAAATAGACAGGGAAGGCTAAGAATAGTACAGGAAATTGGGAAGTCAAAGAACTGATATGTACAGCCCATAAACATGAACTAAGAGGTGTGGGGGTGATGGGATGGGGTGCAGGGTGGAGGGGAGAAAGGGGAGAAAAAAACAAGACAACTGTAATAGCATAATCAATAAAATATACAAAAAAAAAACAACAACAACAAATTTGGAGCATTTGCATTGCTTATTATATAGTTATAGTATCAGGACAATTTGATACTGGTCTAAAGATAGACTAATAGATCAATGCAATAAAACAGATAACCCATAAACTGTTTGCTGGGAACTGAAGGTCAATGTCATACTTCTGAGGACCAGTGTCTTTATTTAACAATGATAAATGAAGACATAGAAGATAAATGGTAAGGCTGAGTCTCCACTCATCTTAGGACTGCCCAGGAAATTACTTATATTGCCAATTTAGGTTTTTAGATTGGTTAAGTTTCTATAGTGTTTTAAGTGCCACATTTTTTATTATTGGGCTTTTGTTTATGTTGCTGTTTAAAATGATTCCCAAGTGTAGTGCTGAAGTACCGTCTAGTGTAGTAAGTGCAGAAAGGCCATGATGTGCCTTTCAGAGAGATACACGTTAGATAAACTTCATTCAAACATAAGCTATAGTGTCTGAAGGTCATTGTTAATGATTCTGCAATATTTGTTAAATAAGGAGTCTTTAAACAGAAACACATATAAACCAAGGCTATATATTGATCAGTTGATAAGCATACTGTGATGAAAGGCTTGCAGGAATCCAACATTGTAATGATACAGTGTTTACTAACTCAGCGGTGGCAACAACTTCATAGAACAAACTAATGAGAATGAGAATCCTCTGCATGTATGTATACATACACACACATTCATGCATATAGTTTAAAGACACATGTAACATACATATACACATATATGTGCATATATATGTACACACACACATACACAAATACACATAATGACTAATCAATTAACTAATACCTTATTTTTCTTCACCCCTGAATCAGGTTACATGCTGTAAATTGCATTTATATATTTATGAGAGACAATAGAACCTCTTTGAAATTGGAACTGCCCCAGGAAATATGGTCCTCGTGAACACTGTTCATTAACAATAATTCTGACTGAAGAATCAGTGAGCAGTTATGGGAGAAAGCACGGCAGTGGTAAATCTGCCTTGTTTGCCTCAGCACCACTGCTCTGACCAAAGAATATTCTTCAGCACCTGAGCAAAAGGAATTAGAAAAGGAATAACTACCAATAAAAAATAACTAACTAATTAATTAAAACTCCTGAGTACTATTAAATCCTCCTGCCCCCAAATCAGTGTATTTTTATACCTTTCTCATTGTTTTAGTCTTTGTTTCTGCCTTTATGGGCCTTACCTTTCTATATTCCAGATGAATTTAATTTATTTCTTTTGTCTAAAAAGCATAATGTAGGGAGATAGATGTCTTGAGTCAAATGAAAAGGAGACATAGAAAGAACTGAAAATGAAATACAGTCAAGTGATGTGTAGCTCCGACTTTGGCCTAAAACACTAGAAAAGAGTCTGTTTTTTACTAAATTTATTGGGGTGACACAGGTTAATAGGATCATATAAGTTTCAAGTGCCCATTTCTATGATACGCGATCTGTATAATGCGTTAGGTGTCCACCAGCCAAAGTCAAACCACCTTCCATCCCACACCTCCCCCTTCCCTCTGGTAACCACCATACAGTTGTCTATGTCTATGAGTTTCAATTTTACATCCCACATATGAGTGAAATCATATGTTTGTTAGCTTTTTCTAACTTAATTCACTTAGCCTTATGTTATCAAGGTCCATCCACATTGTTGCAAATGGCAGTATTTCATCTTTTCTTATGGTTGAGTGGTATTCCATAATATATACATACCACATCTTCTTTAGCCAATCTTCTATCCAAGGGCACTTTGGTTGTCTCCATGTCTTGGCCACTGTGAATAATGCTGCAATGAACAAAGACAGACTATTTTGAAAGATGAAGTTACGTGGCTTTCCTTCTATTCCCAGGAGAATGGTGACCAAATTTAGATTTTTATTCAAATCGACCTTTACTTTTCCATGCTGTATTCCAGAAACAACTACCTCTTTGAGATTAAATGTGTGAGTATCGAGACCAAATGATTACTTCTAGAAGTAAGTAGTTCAATGCATATTTTCATGCATATTTTCAGGGTGGTCTCTATTCCTTTATCTAATTTGTCAAAACAGCTCTTTTCCAGAGCTATGCTACAGACTTTAGGTGAATTTTTAACTCGAAGCAATGACTGCCAAAAGAATGCACTAAATTTATCCCCCACCTCTTTGGAAAATAAGGAAAAACATCTATCTCTTTGAATCTACATTCAGGGTTTTGATTCCAATTTCAACTGCCAAGAAGGTTGTTGAAATTGCAATCCCGAAGTACTACCATTCTCAGTTACGTTAACTGACAAGAACAAAAGCGCACGCAACATGCATAGACACTGCTGGTCCCATGACAAGCTCTGCATACCAACAGGGGTGCGTCTGCCTTTGAAGATATAAGAGGACCCATGATAAATGATGTACACGAAGGCACTGACAGCTCATCTTCCCCAGAACTTGCCTGCTGCATTGCACTATGTGGAGAGATGTGTAGCAAGCTAGTAATACACACGGTCCCTCCTCATCCCATAACATGTTCTCCTTTATCCCTCTCATTCCCTCTCTTGTAGCAATTGACTTTGTCCATTATCAGAGGTTCTTTTAAAGTTAATGATCTTAGACACTGGAAATAGTCTTTAAACATGTGAGTGGTTATTATATAGAGAGGGATAGCCAGCTGTTTCCCATCTCACCCAAAGATAGAACTTGGGCTGTTGCCATTTATTCCAAAGAGACCAAATAAATGCTTGTTGATCATGAAGATGATGATTGTGATGATGATGATGGAAATGAGGATGATAATCAAACAGCATCAGGCATAGAGAAGACCTGGGCTGCAATGTGAGGAACTTCATTTTGATACAAAAAAAAAAAAAAAGTCCCAAGATTGAAAATTCTGAACATAGTTGCTGATTCAAATTTTATTCTGCATTTAAGGAGCCCAAGGCTGTGATTGAACCCAAGGAGTATGCTAAATTATGGGTCAAAAACCTGTCTCTGTCAAGTTGATTTACAACTTGTTTTAAAGCAAGGACTTTCATATGTGAAATTATTAAGCAATGTTTAAAGATAACATGTAATTACTGTCCTGACCATTTATGAGTTCAGGTAGTTTGAGTTTGTAAGGGAGTCTCCACCAAGAAAGTGAGGCTTCAGTTAGATCTTTAAGAATAGATAGGATTAGGAAGTAAATTAAAGATACGTATTCATTCTAAAAATATTTACTGTATATATAATGATGTTCTAGTATTACCAGAATCATTGAATGATAATGTTAAAAGGCATGTTTGAGATAATAAATTACACTTTCATTACGCAAATGAGGAAATAGTGTCTAACCCGTATCCTCTCTGTGTAGGCAACTGTAGCAAATTAGTGGTAGATCCAGGAAGAGAAACAATTTCTACTGTAGCTGAGTATTTATTTCTATATGAAAAATATACCATTTCTTCAACCTTCATTATCCATTTAGGAAACCAAGGCCTACTAAGAAAAAACCTGAGAATAATTTCAAAGTATCATATAAGCATCATTATGATAAAATGAGGGGGAAAATCCCTCCATCCACCAAAATCATCCCCTGAAGTCAAAACAGAACAAGAAACATTTCCATTATTAATAAATTATTCTCCTTATGAAGCAGATATTTTTATGAGATTTTTTTTCTTGTAAAAAATAATACAATCATTTGCCACACATTTTCTGTGTTTGATTCATCCTATTTAAATTTTTATTTTGTGAATGTATTCTCTTCAAAATATCTGCAACTAATTCCCAATTTAGGATAGTTGTCTAGTTTATGTATTATCTGCAGCTGTTAAATTCCAAGTTATTTTGTACTAACTTCCAGACATCGAATTTGAGGTTATATTTGGAAACAGGCTTTCCTTTTTTGTTCCCAATAGCAAGGTAGGCATGAGACTTTCATTAAGAGGCAACATACACAGGGGTTAAAATTTAGTCTCTGAGTCAAACTGACCTGACACCGAATTCCAGTGCTGGGACTTGTGCAACTGTGGATAGATCTCAATAGACCTAGAATCCCTTGTCTTCCATAAAACAGAGAATATGGTGCCGAATTCACAAGATACCTATAAAGTAGAAAATGCGTACAAAGTAATTAATATTGTCTGTCATACAGTATATTCTAAATAAATGATAAGTAAATATTAGTTATTAAGTATCTTGAAAATAGAGATGAGTTATACTTATGTTTGACTACTAAATTGGTGTCAAGGTTGCTGACCGGGTAATTATAGGCAGATGACAAAAAATTGTCAATTACGCATGAAGTGGTAAATGTATCTAATTGAGCGTGCAACTGTCAGGAAAAGAAAGACAAATAGGAGACCATATAGGACTCCTCTGGCATAAACATCTGTGAATTATCTATAGGGAGGCTTTCATCACATTTGTTCGGATTTTGAAACTAATTAATGCCCATAACAAAAATTTTAAGAAACACAAATATATAAAGAGGTCAACAAAAATCACCTGTAATAATGCCATTTGAAGTCCAAATTTGATGAATTTCTTTTCAGATTTTCATGAATACATACAATTTTTATTATATAAATAATTTTATGCATTTATATAATTTATAAAATTTATATTTGGAAGAAACATTAGAGTCTAATATCATGAATATTTTATACTCTACTTGTTCACATATATTTTCTAAAACATTAACTAATATTCAAAAGTGTTATCAGTACAAAATACTTTATTAAGTGATTTTCATATTGGCATTTTTAGACATAATTTCTAATGATCGTCTATAAATAATGCTAAAATTAATATCCCTGGAAAGAAATATTTGTTACAATTTTCTTAAGATAAATGCTTAAGATACATGTGGAAATAATTTTACCATAGTCAAGAAAACTAATTTTTTAAAGCTCTATATACATACAGATAAACTTCCCTTCAGAGAGTTAATTCCAATTAACACTCTCATTACAGTATAAAGAAGTGTTCATTCAAACACCAATACGTTGTCTTCGGAACAGGTTATTATCATTCATCATATCTATCATAATTACTGATAATTATTAAACCCTTACCTTGTGGAAGCTCCAGTTCTATTTTAAAGATGCTGTATTTTCAAATCTTCTTAATAACTTTATAAAGTATATTAGCATTATCCCAATTTTACAGATTAAAATATTGTGTCACAAACATTAAGTGTAATGTCCAAAGTTACTCAGTGAGAAATGTAAGAGGAACTCCAACCCAGGCAGTATGACTTCAAAGATCGTGCTTTAACTGCAATACTGTAAGATTTTCCTAAAGCATTTATCAATATTACTTTTAAAAATACTTTCTTACTCAAAAGGCCGGAAATATCCATTATTTTATTTTCCACATTTTCATTAGTAAAGTTAATGTTCTTAGTATGCTTATTTGTTTTATACATTTTTAGTGTGAATTTTCTATTGATCTTCATAACTTTATTTTTTATATTTATTTTTAGTGGGGACAAAATGTTCATAACTTTATAGAATACTTTCTCTTAGAGGTTATATTCTAAAATTATATTGTGATCGACTTTATCATTGGAGTAATAATAAATATGGATTTTCAAGATGATGACATGATTCAATCATTTGCAAGAATTTGGGGAGGCTTTGCTAACTGCAGTCTCTGAAGAGCTCTGGACTCCCTCCCTGCCAATGTGCACTGCATCCTACAAGTCCTTTTAGAGGTTTACTTTGGTTGGTAATTGATGGATTTCCTGAAAGCAAAATGTCAGGAGATTTAGTAAATGTGAAATGATGAATATTGAAAACATTTTAAATATTGATATGAAAATAGATCTCCTAGCTGGATATCTTTTCTTTTTGTTGTGCTGTTTCTGGAATGAATACATTAGTTTAAAATTTTTAAACATAATAAATGTGAATGTCCTAGTATTTGGATTAGTAATAGACTATTCTCTGCCAGATTTGTTGGTAACTTTTCTATATTCTTTATTTTTTTTAAGATTTTGCTCATTTTATTTTTAGACAGAGGGGAAGGAACAGAGAAAGAGAGGGAAGGAAACATCAATGTGTGGGTGCCTCTCATGCACCCCATCCTGGGGACCTGGTCCACAACCCAGGCATGTGCACTGACTGGGAATTGAACCAGTGACCTTTTGGTTTGCAGACCACTGTTCAACCCACTGAATTACACCAACCAGGGCACCTTTCTATATTCTTGAAATACTAAAGATATTTACAGCAATAGCAATATTTCCAAATGCTTTAATAAATTTAGAACACGCACAAGATTATTTGTCATTTCAGAAGTACTCCGGGACTAGAAGTTGTTGCAAGTAATGGGGTATGAGGAGTAACTGTTGTATTAAGGGCAAAAGAGAAAAGGATGGGCATAACGTTAGGCTGCGATATAAAGAGAAAGGAAGTCAAAACAACAGAAAACGAGAAATTGGAGTAACTTGGTGAGGCCAAAAGGAGTGGCATAACTCCTTGGAAGCCTAAGACACACACAACCCGCCCAGGAGGGACATCTATGAGTCAACAGCGTGCTGCAATTTGGTTTGGGGCTGAGGGTGCAGGGAAGTCCCACTAGTAATGAAAAAAATCTCTCCCTATTTTGTCTTCACAAATATCCATATTTAAAACATCATTATAATGCTATAACAACAGTATGGTGATTCCCAGAGGGAAAGGAGGGTGGGGGAAGTAAGAGGGTAAAGGGGGGACAAATGGTGATAGAAGGAGATTTGACTTGGGGTAGTGAACACACATAATACAGCACATAGATGCCGTATTATAAAATTGTACTCGTGAAGCCTATGTAATTTTATTAACCGATGTCATCTCCATACAGTCAAAAAATTAAATTAAACAATATATCAGTCAGGGTCCTGACAGGGGATAGATGGTTCAATCAAATGAGATGATTAAAGAATGTTAAATAAAGGATTTTTTTTTTTTAACAAAAGGGTGATCATAGTTAAAGGAACCAACAGGGTTCGGTGATAAACTCAAACAGGGCCTGTTAAACTTCTAACAAAATGGAGCTGTCACCTCTAACATGAAGAGACAGGGATGGTGAAGGAGGGGAGGTGTTATGGGAACTGGAGAGAGTTATAGCTATTGGCAGAGAAATAGTCATTGCTAAACTGATTCATCTCTCCTTCCTGTGATCTCCTATTGGTGCCTCCCACTCAGTAAACCCAGTAGGAAAGGAGAAGGCAAAGAAACTTTCATGTGCAACCCGAAGAGGTCTGCTTCCCAGGGCTCAGAGCAGTGCAGGAAAAGAGGAAAGTGGATCTAGAAGGGCAAACAAAGCAAATAAATTTAGTCTTTGATCCTTGTTAATAAGCTCTCTGGGTCAAGTCTCAGCTTTAAGGCACCTCCAGCACTGATTCCACACCTGAAAACAATATGCTGTGAACATCCACAGCTCCACAGAGATATACTTCCCCTACCTATAAACATCACTGTCCAAGGAGCGTTATAAATACTAAGATCTTCCCAAACCCCTCAAGTTATCTGCTGTACCCAAGTTCTCTCTCAGCACTATCTTATACATCACAGACTCTTAGTTTGATTGAATGACAAGACTAATATAGCAATAACAAACAAAAATGTCTCAGCCTGATAGACAAGGAGCGACTCAACTGGGTTGATATGTAATGCAATAAAACAGGTAAGCAGTTGTTGAGATGTACCTAAGCTATATATTCCCTGACTCCTTAGTGGGCTGGCACTTCTGTGTGTAGGGAGGAAGAGAATTCAAAAACTGAGAGTTTTAAGGGAAACAGAAAATCAAATTTCGAGAAAGAATGATAAGACAAGGAGGGTAGACCCTCACATCTGAAACCTAGCAGAAAGGTCTGTCTTCTAGAATTCTTCTCGGAACTGTATTCAGAAAATTCCCATATACAAAGGCAGTGAAGTGCTGCTCAATGTTTTAAAAACCCCTATGGGGGAAACAAATAAAATGACTTACTGAATTTGCTGTTTTCTGTGGTATACATTGTCACACCGTGGCCAAATTCAAGCCACAAATATGATGTCACTGAACTGAAGTGGGGAAGAGATGCATGCAGCTGGCCCTTGTAAGACCGTGCAAACTGTCTCCAGCGAAGCCCTGGGCTACAGGCTCTGTGAAAAGGGACAATAGGCACACAAAAGCCCACTAGGAACAGTGCGCCTATTGCTCCCAAGAACCAATTACTAGGGATGGTTTCTTAAAGAAGAAAACATTAATATCTAGTGTTCGCTTTACCCAGCTATAGCCATTTATCCTGATGAATCACAAGAAAGAGCAAAAATGCTGACATGAGACCTCAGACCCAGAGCAGCCCTGCTATTAGTGTTTGGTTAGGGCCTTGATGGGGCAGCCGACAGTTTATTTTTGGTTATCTCGTTGTAATAAATCAACAAAAGCAATTCTCTGCAGCCCAGCATCTTGCATACCGTGCGCGCACACACGCACCCCACAAGGAGACACATAAAACCAACATTTGTAGGTTCTGCACTGGAAATCTTCACTTACACAGCCAAAGTCACTCCAGGGTGCTTTTTGCCCTCTGTCTGACCTACAGTAACTTCATCAATGAGCTCCAATGCCCTATGACTTCAAATTGGGTTTGGGCAATGAAGAGAATGTGCAGGTTGTCAAAGGGAAAACTGTGACATCCAGGCGTCCTGACTCCCTCTCAGGGGTTTAGGCTGATTGCATCCCTCCTCCAGAGGTCACAGCTCCTATTAAGTGCTCTCTACAGAGCGCCTCTGCCCCTAGTTCTGAGGGTGGGTCCCTTTCTCATCTACGGCAGGCCGAAACTAGTAAGGGCATGCCACCATTATTATTTACACTGTCTTAGTTTTGTTTTTAGTTTCTATTCGTCAAACCCTAAAACCCTGATCAAAACACCATTTCCGAGTGAGTCGTTTTTCCCTGGTAGGTCTTAGGCTGATACTGGTACTAAGTGTGGTAAAGGCACAATCTATTACACTGATAGTAAGTAATAGTGTAGATAGGAGGTCCAACAGCATAAGAGAGACAATCTTGCCCTTTGGTGCTGAATATATCTTTTGTCATTTTAATTCAGCTTATTTCCGATTGTCAGCTGGAAAATGTTCAACAACCAGCTCTTAAGAAAAAAATATCTGTCTTCCCTTTTATCTTACTCTGTTTCTTCCTCCAAGTCTGGGCCAGATTATCTGAAGACAAACAAATCAAGATTTTATCTACCATAACTTCCCAAGTATCTAGTGAACTAAATTAAGCCTTCCTCTCTTGCCCAAGCTCCCAACTGCTTTTGACAATACTCTTTTGGTCACTGGGATGCCTGAGATATTATCTTTCTTATGGGCACCAGAGACAAACTCTTTATAAATCAAAAGCAATGAAAATGTAACAATTAAACATAAAACTTGGCAGGTGATTTGGCATTTGAGGGAAGTTACAGCAAATGGCTATTACACATGCAACCATATGCAAAAGAGGGAATTTTAGCTGCAGGCCAGTAATAGTTCCTTTATGAAACAAATCTCAGAGGAGGAGAAAAGGAGAGGCCAAAGCAGCTTCTCTCCCCTTTGTCTGAGCAAGAGTTTGGAATCCTCCTGAGGGGGAAAAAAAACCAAGAGAAATGTATACCCTGGGTCTTGTTTCCCAAAGGACATAAAAGCATAAAGCTTTTTTTTTTTTTTGGTCTAATTTGAGAGACTGTCCTCCTCCAGTACCTCCCCTGTATAATAGGCAGTAGGACATTGAATAATGTTGTTTTTGTTCAACATTGTTTCGTTATAATGTTGATGAGGGGAAAAAAATTGATTCCCAGCCAGGACCACCATCTGTGTGGAGTTTGCATAGCCCCTCTATGTCTGAGTTGGTTTTCTCTGGGTGCTTGGGTTTCTATCCACATTCCAAAGATGTGCTTGTGAGGTGAATTGACTGCCTACATAGCCACAGTGTGAGGATGAGTGTAGGTGTGAGGGGTTGTGTGCTGCACCCTGCTGTGGAAGGGCTTTGTCCACGGTGGGTTCCCATCCTGTGCCCTGAGCTGTCGGCAGAGGCTCTGGCCACCTGTGATTCTGAACTGGAATAAGCAGACTGGAAAATAAGCATCTTCCTTGTTTTTATTAATCTTTCTTAACTGTAGGTAGAGCTCACATTTTCAATGTTTAATATTAGAAACGCTTCCGGTCTTTATTTAGAAGCTTGGTGATGTTTCTGTGACCAGAAATATGCCGCAGGCATTTAACTCTTGTTTATATCAATTAGCCTATGGTAAAACTGGTTTCACGATACATCATTTTGCTTAATGTCGCAGTTTCTAAGAACCTATTGATGACATTAGGTAAGGACTATCTGTACTTCATAGTCCTGGAGGCTGCAATACAGCTTAGACATCTCGGGGGTTGTGGAGGCAGGGTCACAAAATGCCTAGGAGACACTCATTGCACCCTTAGGATTTAGACAATAATAGATTGTTTAATTCACAATGAGGACAATAATTCTGAATGTTACAAAGAAAGTATGTTTATTGTCCTCAGAATTCTTTCATAATAATAATATAACCACACCCATCAGAGAGGAATTTCTTTCTTTTACAGATTAATTCTTTTCTCCAGTTGCATCCATTTGTAATATGTTCATGGTTAAAATTTGTAACGGTAAGTTCTCTGATCCCACACCATTATTTTACTTTGACCGGGTAGGTTCCATGCGGTCTAAGCGGTCAGGATTCTACAAAGGCGAGTCATTGTTCTGCAGGAAGAAGAGATCAAGTCTAAAATCAGTTCTACCCAAGGCGCTAATTACTGAGGGAGAATAAGAAGGTGTAGTTATTACTCTGCTGAGGAGAGCTATGTGAAATCAACTGGAGCCTGGTGAGAGCGGCTCACCAGTGAACTGCCGTGGAACAGAAATGTCACATGGAGAAGGGAAAAGGGAAAGCTTCCTGGTGAGAGGGACGTCTGAGCTTGGCTTTCAAAGAACGGAGCTCTCCAAGTCAGCAAAGGAAGAAAGAGAACTCCAGATGGGTAAAAAAGTACTTACAAATATTGTAAATACTTGCTGTGAAATAATACGATGAATGTAATGAGTTTCCAGTAATTTCGTTTTATGAGCTAGTAGATGCAAGGTAAAGAGGCTAGAAAGCACAGAAGAAACACTGAGGGCTGTGTATCTTGTGAGTCAGAACATAAGATGGCCCCCTGAGTGTTTAAGCTTTAAGTCCTATTTTGTTTAAATCTATTCACAAGAAGGTCATAGGTCAGGTGTCACATGAAATATATGAGATAATCTTGAGTGAAGAGAGAGTCTCCCAACATGAAGGCAGCATGAGAGAAATAGGATTTTTAATCATTCATTTAAATTAAGCAATTTAGGTAGCTTACATATGCCTAATTAAGTAGATGCACTGCATAAATATCTAGTTTCAATTAAATGCTCAAACAAAAGTGACTAAAAAAGGAAACTAGGTTGAAGATAATACATTAGTGCAAGCACTGGCAAAAAACAATCAAAAAGAAGTGACACGTTTTCTAATTCTAGGAAAACTGTCATCCACATATCAAATTGTTTAAAAGTGATTTAATCAGATTACACAAACATTAGCCTAGAAGCAAAAGTTATTAATAAATTATTTGAAACATGATTTATGTCTAGCATTATAAGTAAAGAACCTTGCCCTAAGCACAGATTTTCGCGCAGTTGATTAGTGACGCGTGTTCTGAAACCTTATGATAGGCGGCAAAATATTCACAGAAGAAGCCAGATCATGATATGCACTTTCATTATTTGTTCAGTAATTGTTGTGGCCATTTTATACTCTGGCCAGTATCTCCAGTTTTACTAAACTTTAATAATAAATAAGACCTACAAACCATACAGGTATATATACCCTGGCTTTGCTATTTGATGTTATGTTAGACTTATATAAGACATTACCTACCATGGAAGCTAAGTGAAGAGTTCATGAGACCTGTCTCAACTATTTTTTTTAAATTCCTGTGAATCTATAATTATTTCAAAGTTAAAAATCTTAAAAATACCCTATGATAAATATTTGGAAGTCGATTTTAAGGTTTCTGACTTAATAGCAAAAAACAAATGAAAAGTTAGATACCATTAAGTAAATACCTGTTTTTCCTGATATAGTTAAAGTGGTTGAAGTAATATATGAAAACCAATATGGAAATAAACTAAAAATGCTCTTTTATCAGCAAAGATCTTGAGAAGACTCATAGGAAATATTGCTGAGGTTTGAAAAAAAAGCTTTAATAAATTATGTAGTGAGTAAGATTTGCTATATAATTGCAAAGAATTGCAGATGCTTATCACCAGTCTTAACTTTGGTAATTTTTTGCATTCTGTTTTAGTAATTAAACATACATAGAACTTTTTTTATATAAAAAAGAAATACCAACTAGGGGAGATAAATTCTCAACGATTTTTTTAATAGTAAAAATAATAGTTGTGAAATAGTGGATATACCTGTCATAAGTAAACCCTGATGGAGTTGTTTCTTTGAATATAGTTCTTTTTAATTCCAGGATTATTTTTGAAAAATTAAAGAAAAGAAGGGCTTTATATATAGCAGGTTATTTTGGGTGCATTTAATATTCTGACAAGTCTATCTGACTTCCCTGATGCTGTCATGTCCTAATGTCAAAAAAACATTTCCAACATCCCCACTGTACACTTGTATAGTCACTGTCACACTGGCACGGAGTTTATATAGTTAAATATATGCCGATCTCAAGGACTTGAGGTATAGCACTGAGAAAAATATCCACATCGTGAGGGTCAATTTGATTTTACCAAAACAAGGTACACTGACTACCTGTCACACTGAATTAATGTTGTTAATTTGACTTTTATTGGTTTTGTAGTTTTCTTCATAATTAATATGTAAATTTCTCTTGTTGTATAAATCTATAAGCAGATGGAGCTTACACCTAGCTTTATGTTCATAAATACTTAAGTAACATTTAATACTCAAAATCCGTGAGTATTCTTTTATTCTTTAAAAGAAGACATACGTTATTCTGCTCAAGCTTGAGAAACACATCTTAGGCCCTTATGACCTCTCCCAAGTCCCAAGTAGGTTTTCTTGGGACAAACCAACAGATAGCAACTTATGTGGGTGGGAAGAGGTAGGTTAGGGGTGTGGAGGGAGGAGCGCCGCTAAAAGCAGAACAGAACTGAACTTGGTGAGATGATACAATTTCACCAGCCATACACACGAAGATAGGCAACCATGACGCTGCTATGCAGTGGAGTACAAAGCCATCATCGATCCGCCTTTCCTGAAAACTTCTCAACGGTCTGTACGAAGCGTTTCTAGCTGAGAAGTAAGACGATATCATTTTGTGGCAGATGAAATGGCCATGTCACTGGAGACTAAGGATGCCAGCATTTCTAACCTCAACAGTTTCAGGTTGCCCTTTAATCGGTCTCTAAATAAAGATTATAATTATTTCAGGGTGATAACTATAGTTACAATTTTTTATTACAGCTTGAGATGAGGTCAGGGTTGAGATGCCCTGCCACTGAAATTTCTTCCCCTAGGCTCCCATTCTAAAAAAGGACAGATGCACAAATCTATTACAAGGAGATATTTATATGTGTATGTAATATCAACCACTCCAAAATGCCTGGGAAATATTTTATATTTTATGATTTCCTAAAGCTGGAATAATATCAAATTGGCTAAGAGGCAGTAGAAGAATTTCTTCTGATTTGTTGGAGCTTTTTACTTTCTTTGTGCTCTTTTTATGGAGTTTCTTTCTTCCTCCTGCTCAATATGCCCCCCGTCTCTTTCTCAGAGCAGGTTTCAGGGTTTGTTATTTTTTCCAAATGGCATTTCAGCACGCTTCCCTGGGTTCCTAGCTGCCTTCCAATGACTGACACCTGGGTGGCAGATGGTGCAAATGGCCCACTATATATTCCCTGGATTGATGAAGAAAACAGTCAGGAACCTGACTGCATTGGCCTGGTGCCTCATGGCAGAAAAGGCTGCTCAGGAGGAGTGACAGTGACTGGAAATAATTTTGATTAAAATGATCTGGAGTTTGTCGAGTTTCAAATGTTGCTTTTATTCCCCCCTCTTCCTTATACTTACATATCCTGAATTTTTGCCTTGAAAACATATTATGAATAAATTGGACAGCACTGTATCTTAAAGCTTGGACATAGTCCACTTTTCTGGGTGTGTATTCTTCCTGGGACAGACGCGCTTCGTGGCTTGCCACTTTCTGCACAGCACGATCATCTGATCATATGTGGATATGGATTTGCACATCTCTGTCGTGAACTAGATTTATCCGCAGTAGCAAAGACAACTGATTTAGCATCTTGGATACAGAGAATGATCACAGAGTCAAAGCCCTAGCCTCCTGTTTAAAAATAGAGAAATATGGAGTTTTAAAAAAGGATTTAAATTAAAACCTGCCTAGCTCACTGCAGAATTAGTTCATTGCTCATTAGATCGAATATCTCTATTGGTAAAACCTGCCAAGGAAATCATCCGTGCTCATTTATTCAGTGAATAAACATTTATCAAATTGCCTGCGAGTTACCAGGGATGATGCTGGAGCCTGGGTATTGCCTTCCCCAAGGGCTCCCTGTACCCTTTCCTTTGACCCCTCCTTCCCAGTACTCTGGGGAATTCTCAAGTTTTCTGTGGTTCTGAAACAGATCTCATACCTGTGCCATGTTGTCTTTGCTTATCGCCTCAGAAGATCAACACTCCCCAAGAGAAGTTGAGGCCGTGTACACCATGAAGGCTACTGACATTTAAGATTCTGCATGGGCCTCTTTCTAAGACCTGGAAGAAGCCATAGCAACATATTCATAAAATGTTTCTGTATTACATTTCCTAAAGAAGACTCACCAAATTGTATGAGCTTCAGGCTCCATAAAACCTTGGTCCACCCTTATGTAACAGAGAGTGGTCATGAAAGAATAAAACACCCACCTCTGACCCCAAGCTGCTGTAGTTAGAACACTGGAAATAACCAGGAAGAAGAACACCTCTCAGTACAAGGGCCACATCTCCCTTTCTGCCTCCAGTAATGTCTATAGTGCTCCAACTAGGAAAAAGGTCAGTCTCACAAAGCTGCAAACAAAAAGCATTCTTAAGGAGACCGATGGACGGTTTTTACTCACAACACTTTTGGTACCAGTATGTGGGGTTTTTTCTCCCCGACTCTGACACAAAATATGTGGTGTCTTTTCCAACATAACTCCTCCAATTCTCTAACACCAACTAGGTGTCCTGCAATTTCATTTATTGGTGTCACTGACTACCCAGAGTTAGCTCAGATCTCACAGTTTAAGTGCTCAGTCCTACAAGACTTCCCCAACCTGAGACACCAACCACAAATGGTGTGCCTAAGCTACCCATACTTCCACATGGTCAATGACAAAGTTGGGGCTTCCCTCAACACTGGCCCCCAAGATTTGATCATTTCCTGGCACAGCTCACAAAATGCAGAAAAAAACTTTACTTATGTTTACTGAGTTATGTGGGAAGGGACACAGAGCTTCCATGCCCCCTCCAGGCACACCACCCTCTCAGCACATCCATGTGTTTATCACCCCAGAAGCTCTCTGAACCCCATTGTTAGAGGCTTTTATGAAGGTTTCATTACGTAGGCATAATGGACTGAACCATTTGTTGTTGGAATTAACTCAGTCTCCAGGCTCTCTTCGTTCTCCAGAGATTAGGGTGGGGGGTGGGGCTGAAAGTACCAAGCTTCTAATCAAGGCTTGGTCTCACTGGAGTCCAACCTCCAACCTGAAATACCTGGGGACTGCCAAGAAGCACCTCATTAGAAGAAAAAAATGCTTCTGTTATCCTTACCATGTAGGAAACTCCAAGGGTTTTAGGAACTGTGGGTCAAAAATCAGACATCTTTCTGTGGTACCCCAACAATATCTGCCAGGGACATTACAGCTTAAAGGAAACATGAAAGGATTCATATTTTCCAAAATCCTTCTTTTTCATTATTATGTGGAGTAGCATTTAGGAACAGAATAAGAGATATAGGTGAGTCCTTGATAACCGGAGAAGACTATGAAATTGAAGTCTGACTTTTGAATAGTTTTCACGAAAAGAGAACTTGAGAACCGCTCTATGACAGTAAGGCCGTATGCACACCCAGATGTCCCCTGTTAAGCAGTGACCTGTGTTGGCCTCAGTGAGACTCTCTAGCCCCTCCAGAAGAAGGGTTTCCCCAATGTTCTATGAGGATTCATTACATAGCAATTAAAAGCATTGATTTTTTTAAAAAATTCAACTTACGTTCAAATCTTAAATCTTTCATTTATTAGCCATGTGATGCAGGACAACTTAATCACTTAAAGCCTCAGTTTCCTCATCAGTAAAAAAAAAGTTCTGACACCTACCCCATGGAGACGTTGGGAAGGCTAAATGTGATGATGTATGGCACACAGAAAACATGTAAGGAATGTTGGTTGTGGCTTCTTAAGGCTCTGTCTCCAATGATAGTGTCATGTGTGTGGCCCCTGTAACTAGCTGAATCCATTTACACTTGTTTACTTTATGTAAAAATTAGGTATATGAAATATAGTCTATAGTGTGAAGGATTAATTCACATTAACAATTTAAAAAAAATTTTTAAAGCCCAAAGTAAAATACCCTTCCAGGTATTTATAATAAGAGGGAGTTGAACCCTGTGGAGGGAAGTATTTGCTGTGACCGTGCTGGTCCATGACTGAACGCAGTGTGCTCCCAAGAGCTCCGCTCCAGGATTCTGTGAAAGCCATGGGCTGGTTAAAGATAATACTAATGATGCATGCACTCATGAGAAGCACTAAAACAAGAAGACTGAGTTTTTTCTAATTCTAGGAAAGCTGTCAGATCTGAAATTAAAAACAAAAAACAAAAAACTGGTTCTCTAATCAGATTGTGTAAAACATCAGCCTAAAAACACAAAATTGTCATAAGATCCTCTGAAACATGAACTTATATCCATTTATATATGAGGAACCATGTTCCAAGTGCATTTTTTCTCTATTGATTAGGGGATAGTGTGAAAGCATAATGATAGGCATCGAAACATATCAAAGCTAAGCAACCAGAACATGGAATATACTTTAACTATTTTATCAATAATGTATGCCAGTTTTTATACTCAAGGCAGTATTTAGAAAGTGTCACTATACAAATATGCCCTGAATATGACATACTCATGAACATATAATGAGCAATCATGAATAAGTCCTGTAGATTGTGCCAATGCAAATTTCCTATTTTTGATATTTGAGGTTATAGCAGAGTTATGTAAGATTGCTTCCTCTGAAGGAAGTTGGGTGAAGGTACATAAGGCCTGTCTATACTATTTTTGCAAATTTCTGTGACTTTAAAATAATTTCAAAATAAAGATTTTTAAAAGTCTGCTTTTGTTTGCTTTATTTATTTAGGTTTTTAATTTTTTATTTTTTTAATTTATTTAGGCATAATTGGTATATAATCTTATAATGGTTATATTTTTTGATAGATATGTATTTATTGCCATTTTATTGTTCACAGTTTTGATCTTCTTTTTCTTAAATAAGTGCCTTTAACATTTCATGTAATAATGGTTTGGTGATGATGAAGTCCTTAGCTTTTTCTTGTCTGGGAAGCTCTTTATCTGCCCTTCTATTCTAAATGATAGTTTTGCTGGGTAGAGCAATCTTGGCTGTAGGTCCTTGCTTTTCATGACTTTGACTATTTCTTGCCAATCCCTTCTAGCCTGCAAAGTTTCTTTTGAGAAATCAGCTGACAGTCCTATGGGAACTCCCCTGTAGGTAACTAACTTCTTTTCTCTTGCTGCTTTTAAGATTCTCTCTTTATCTTTAAACTTTTACATTTTAATTATGATGTGTCTTAGAGTGGGCCTCTTTGCATCCATCTTATTTGAGACTCTCTGTGCTTCCTGAACTTGCATGTCTATTTCCTTCACCAAATCAGGGAAGTATTATTTCATTATTTTTTCAAATGGATTTCCCATTTCTTGCTCTTCCTCTTCTCCTTCTGGCATCCCTATGATGAGTGTGTTATACCTCTCGAGGTTGTCCCAGAAGTTTTTCATACTCTCCTCAGTTTTTTTCTTCTTTTTTCTTCTTGTTGTTCTGATTGGCTGTGTTTTGCTTCCTTATGTTCCATTTCATTGATTTGATTCTCAGTTTCATTGATTGTACTGTTCTTTCCATGTTAATTTTTCTTCATTTCAGTTAGTGTACCCTTTGTTTCTGACTGGATCTTTTTTATGCTCCTGAGGTCATCACTAAATTCCTTGAACATCATTATAAGCAGTGTTTTGAACTCCACATCTGATAGATTGCTTTATCCCCCTTTCATTTAGCTCTTTTTCTGTAGTTTTGATCTGTTCTTTCATTTGGGCCATGTTTCTTTGTCTCCTCATTTTGAGAGCCTCCCTGTGTTTGTTTCTATGTATTAGGTAGAGCTACTTTGACTCTGCATATTGGTAATGTGGCCGTCCTATAAGGTCCAGTGGCATAGTGGCCCCAAATACCCAAGCTGGGTATTCGAGATATGCTCTTTTTGTGTGCTGAGTACAATTTCCTCTTGTAGCTGAGCCTTGATTGCTGTTGGCAGGTCAATGGGAGGGTTTTACTCAGGCCAGTCAACTGCAAGGACCAGCTGTGACCACTGACCACCATCCTCTGCCCTCCGTAGGGGACCAGCTGTGTAGGGGCAGGGTGGTGATGCTCCAACATGGTCTGTAGCTGTCCACTGGGTGCAAAGACTCTGGGGTTTCCTGGGTGATGCAGGCCAAGATCAGCCCCTACCTGTGCTCTTCCTGGGGCCACCCTGCCTGAGCTATGAAGCAGTCTTAGGTGGTTGGTAGTTGTGCTGGACTTGGAGATTCCCAGGTGAAGCCAAGCTGTGAATCTAGGCTGGCTGCTGCTATTGCCAGCCCTAGGGCTCACTGAGGCCAGCTGTTGCTTGTTTGAGAGGATTTAGGAAGTTGTTCAACATGGGCCAAGACCAGCCATTCATACGGGAAAGCAGTGTGGGTGAGTCTGTAAGTTGGGTGGGGCAGAGCCTCAGGAGATCTCCAAGGTGGATCAAACAGTGTTAGTCAGATTGATGGAGTCTCAGATATGGTACTGGCTTGCCAGCTCTGTGTGGGGAGGATTTAGAAAAGGGACAATGGCCTCTGCTTGCCTTAATGCCAGACACTTCAGTTCAGTGTCTCCTTGTATGACACTGGTCCCTTTCAAGCTGCTACCCTGGTGCTGGAGCTCAGAGGGAGTGAGTCTGAGTAGGTGAGTCCATGTGTGGGTTCTTTAAGAGGAACGGCTTAGGGATCCAGCAGTTTGTCCTACCAACTCAATCTCCACTGGTTTTTGCAGCCAGAAGTTTTGTGAACTTATCTTCCTGTCACTGTAACATTGGGCTGGGAGGCCTGTTATAGGGCTAGGACTCCTTGCTTCCAAGATATCCCTCTCGAATTTTTGTCCACCACACCTGGGTGAGGGACCAGCCTGTTCTGCACCTGTGCCCCTCATACCAGTCTGGGTGAATGTGATTTCTTTAATTCTGTAGTTGTCAGACTTACATTTGACTCAGTTTCTGGCAGTTCTGAGTCAGAAATCAGATGATTTTCTATATTTTAGTTCTAATTTTGATGTGGCTGTGGGAGGAGGTGAACTATGTCTGCCTATGCTGCTAGGGTGACCAGAAGTCTCTCTTGGTTATATTTGTTTCAGGTGCACAGTACAGTGATTAGATATTTTTATACCTTACAATGTGATCATCTCACTAATTCTAGTAATCATCTGTCACCATTTAAACTTATGACAGTATTATTGACTATATTCTTCTTTCCCTTTTTACCCATTCCCTTCCATTGCCCTACTGTTCTCTGTTTCTATGAGTCCGTTTTTGTTTTGTTTTTCTGTTTTGGTTTTAGATTCCACATATGAGTAAAACCATAGAGTATTTGTCTTTCTCTGCCTGACTTATTTCACTTAGCATAGTACCCTGTAGATAATGTCATTATGTATTTGGGTTTTTAATAACATTTCAATTGAAAAGAGAACTCTGATCAAGTCAGAAAACTGCTGCCTCACGAACAGCACACAAGGAGACCTGGTCTCTGTCCACTCACAGCACCGCGCCCTGGTATCCATGCTGCTGAGTCTCAGTTGGATCATAGCTCGAATGTGTAGTCATTCAAACCAAGGCCCAGTGTGATTTGTAAACAGATCATTATGTTTGGGGCTGTTTGTCTGATATGGTCTTAGTCCATTTGGACTGCTATAATGAAAACTCCACAGGCTGGGTAGCTTGTAAACAGAAGGAATGTATTTCTCACCATTCTGGAGGCTGGGAGTCCGCAATTAGAGCTTCAGCACAGTCAGGTGCTGGAGAGACCCCCCTTTCAGGTTGAAGACTGCTAACTTCACATTGTGACCTGACAATGAATGCAGAGGGAGAAGCAAGGTCTCTGATGACTCTTGTAAGGGCACTAAGCCCACTGTAAGGGCTCCACCTTCACGACCTCATCAAATCCTAAATACCTCCAGAAGGTCCCACTTCTTAGTATCACATTGAGTGAGAGGGTTTCGATATATGAATTTGGAGGAACACAAACATTCAGTTTATAACAGATATCATTTCTTTAGGAAAGCACATCTACTCACTAGTCTGGTATCTAGAGCTTTTGTTTTGTTCCCAACACTGAGACAAAATGTTTAGCTGTAAGCCAAATAGCCTGTTCTGCTCTTCCCCATAACTATGACACTGACCACATGCAAAATATTAGGTAAGTGAAGGCTCTCCTTAATGCCCCGTTCTTTTCTCAGATAGCTTATACTTGTTTGTGCTTGAGTATATTCTGTTGCGGAAGGAGGAGGAAGCAAAGCGCATCTGATAAACAACCACACTCGAACGCAGAGCTTCAGACCCCCAGTGGCTGGGTAGCAGAGCTTTCCCCCAATCCGTGGACTCAGCACATGGCAGCAATCGCTGTGGTATTTGCTGTCAGTGAAGTTACTAGGACAGCTGTATTTGAAGTGTGGGGCAGGGATGAACTCCAGCGACTCTCATGTCTTTGACAATCACTGTAAATCAAGGCATCATAACCTGACAGCAAGAATTAGCCTGTGGGATGTTAGTTCTGCACCACGCTCTCTGCTCTGCGTTTTCTTAAGAAGCTCACAGAACATTTTCCACATGGCATCCCTCTGTGTGACTTCCTTTCCTGCTGTATCTATAACTGGTTGATATAGCAAATGCCTGTCAATTTGTAGTCACTCCTTGCTTTATAAAAAAGATTGTTGCTTTCTGCTTGGTTAGGTTCCTGATCTGGTATTATTCCCACCGGCTTTTGGCATCCCTTGGTTAGAGCCCACATTTCTTAGATTCTTCCTAGTTATTTCTGCTGCAAATTCACAGCCATGTGGGTGTCAAAGCCATTCATATGAGACTGGCTGCTTCTTTATTAGCAGTAGGAAACCACAATGGAAGAACAGGGTCACTTTGCTGTGATTCAATAACCAATTTCTCCACATACCACCCTCCCAGCTTGCATCCCAGGATCCCAAAAATCACGGCTGCAGCTTGTCCATACAGACCTGCCTTTGGGAGTTTAGGTAACACCCGTGGAGACACACACTTGGCTCCATGTTTCCCAGGCAGATTTCTCATAGCATTCCAACAAGGTAAACATAAATTCTTATTGGGATTTTGGTGGTGATTATAAATAAATATGCTCTCAGTGCCGTACCAGGTGCCTCCCAAATTTTTTTACTTTCTATCTTTCCTTGGTATTCATTTCCTCTATTTGCCGAGGCTGACATAATCATTTTGGCCAACAAGGCACTCTCTGGCATACTTCCTGTGGTGTGGCTTGTTCTTTAATAGCAGAGTCCTTCTCCCAAACAACCCTAATAGTGTGAGCAGAAAACCTAGCACAGGGAAGAGGGGACAGGACCATAGCAGTCCACATCATCGATCTCACGTGTGAAAACTGTGTAATCCTCTCAGTGATGTTGGTGCTAAGGAACTCATTAAAATATAATACTTGGAAGCAGCAAGGAGGAATGGGTGAATAATTCCACAGAAGTCAAGTACAAAGTAGCAAGGGGAGAGGAACCACACACACAGATCTACCCTACTGTTAGATTTACTTCCCCGCTGAATTCCTCACAGGTAAAATATTTTAATGGAAGTGAGATGACACACAGGGCAGGGGAAAAGAAAAAGCAGCATATTTCAGTAACCCTTTCTTCAACTTCAAGGTCTCCGGTGGGGACATGAGGTGGCAGTGGCGTTGTCCACACAAAACATCTTCCCAGATATGCAAAACTCTGTTCTTGCTACACCAATGTCTTTTATACTTGTGGCTTACATCTCTATCTAAAAGAAATTACACTAAATTTATTCACTATGATTTAAAGGAATTTTCTTAAACATGGAGCTCTCGCTGTTCTTCCAGTGAACTTGAAGGCAGTAAGACCATGTCAACAGCTGATGTGTATTCGGTGTCCAAGTGTTTCAGTGTGTACCTCTGTCTCTAGCTGGTCAGCATTTCAGGAAATCTATTTCACCCAAGAGAGAAAACTTCCCCACTTTCAAATGGTGACCATGTTGTTTTGTTCTGTATCTCCACTGTGCCCCCTGAGTTCCCATAGAATTACATATTCAGTCCTTTGCTTATTTTTACAAAACTGACCAAAAAAAGATATAACAGTAGTCCCTGTGTAATCTTCTCAGGGGTGTTGGCGCTAAGGAACTCATTAAAATATAATACTTAGAAACAGCAAGGTGGAATGTGTGAATAATTCCACAGAAGTCAAGTACAGGGTAGAACATATGACGAATTCCATAGAGAAATATTTGTTGGAACCCTAGGCCCACAAAGAAAAAAAAATGTTTCAGTTCTATTACCTTTTCCACAGATGCTCTTGCTTCCTTACCCCTTTGCTCATTCTTCTTCATGCTCCTGTACATTAGAGACTATTTGATCAACACTTGCTAGCAAATCTCTACAAAAACTTATTAACCCTTTTAAGTAAACTTATTTCAAACATGATTCTCTACTCCCTTGAGAGGTATAGCAGACCCAGTGAGGGCTGGCTTCTCTGGAGCCATCACCCTATATTCCTTGAGAGAAGCACCCCAGTCAGTTCAAAGAAGCCTCATGCAATGGCTCCTGAATCAATCCTCCTCTTGTCCTTCCTCCCTCTGTTACAGACAGGGATGACCATGGGATCTGGTTCTCTTCAGGGACGTGTCTCCTGAGGTACAGGTAGGGCAGTGTTCAGGGAAAGCTTTGCTTATGCTTTCCTAACTAAAGGGGACAAAATTCCTGACATGACCTTCTTTTCCCCATCCCCTTCTTTCTGCCTGAATGTAGATATAAAACTAATACTCCATGTATTTCACATCATGTGGTCAGGATGTGAAAACATTAAGAGGTGGCCAGATTAATCACAGAGATCCTAGCTCTGGTGTCATAACCCACCAAAAAAAATGCAATCAGCTGCATCTCTTGAGACCTTTTACATGAAGAAACAACCTTTATAATATAATGTTAGGAACCACATGGTGCCTCAATAATACAGGATACCATTTTTTTAAAGGGTTAAACAGTTAGGAGACCAGCCGAGATAATTCAATAATATATCCCCATTAGCAGACAACCAGCCTGCATAGGGATAAACTTGATCAGAACTGGCCAGCTCAAGACTGTCTCAATAAAGTTGAAATCTAAATAAATGAAAGAAAGATTGAATTACCTGTTTCAAGTTCTGTACCTTATACATAAGTTGATTTAGCTCTTTAGGGCAATTATTGCCTAACTAGGCACTTAAATATTCCATTGTTTTGGAATTAGCCCATAAAAGTCTCTCAGTTTTCTAGTATTTGGAAGGAGAGATAATGGATGCTGTGACCAGCTTAATATTCCAAAAATGTGTGATCCCCTGCATTTTGATTAACTCCATATGGGAGAAGAGAACGGATTGCTACTGGGAAGTTTACTCTCTGTTTCCTCTGTGTTTCTCCCACACTGCAGGTTTCATATTTCTCACCATAACCTCCTTGACTTATTATTCCTGTCTTTTCGCAGTCATTTGCAAAAAATCATCAGAAATGAATGTAGCAATAAAGTGAACATTCACTGTCTCCCTCCCTGTCTCTTACCCTTTGCTCAAGAACTGGATGGGAACAGAGGACAAGGACAAGGATAAGAAAATACTGGGAATAAAAGATAAATTATACTTCCCAGGAGGTTGGGAAAGTCAGGGGTAACCTGTGTAAGACAGGAAATAAGTAAGAGGAAATGTTGGTGAGGAATTATGGCATCTTCTTCATGCTGTGTGGGGAAGAGTTCTAGAGAGTTTTATAAAGATAAAGAACTGAAGAGGTGACAGGAGGTTTTATGAAATATTTCTATGAACTATTTGTTTCGCAGAATCTCCTAGTCTTGAGGATTTTAAGAAAATATTTGGGTTACTTCTAAATTCATTTTGGAAGCTAGACTATGTTTTCTTTAAGGCAACACCTTCCTTCTGAAACTGGACTATAAGAGCTAATAATGATTCATCCACATTTTAATATCAAATATTCAATATATAGATAGATACATAAAACGGTAATTAATGGCCCAGGCCAATAATTAAATATACATGTAAGCAAAATCTCTAAACTCCAAAGAAATGCAGAAACTAACCATTAATAGAGATATCAATCAACAAGAGCTAGAATCTTCGAGTGTTACAGATGTAGGGTTGATATAAGTTAACATGTGCATTGTCCTGATAAAGAAGCTGAGGCCAAAACAAGTCAATGGACTTGTCCAAGGTTATTCCCAAGCCTTGCACCCCCTTCTGTGGCATAGTCACCTTGATCTACTTGCAATAACCACAGGTTAGTCAGCAATTTAGGACTCAGATTTGCATTTTATACGCTTTAGACCAATAGGAGCCACAAGAAACCATGAGCGGCATTTACTTTAAGAAAAACAGAAGTAAATTACAGGGAAACACAACTGAATGTGGTTAATACCACCTGTCAACAGCGAAGGGAACATGCACTCACCTGCCATGACACTAGGAAATGAAATGAAAATGAAAGACAGAAGTGTTCTCCAGGTGCTGTCATCCAACCTGGTTCTCCAGGGAACAAAAATACTAGCTATGCATGTCTGCAAATGCAACTGTGGTGCAAGGGTGCAAAGTGAGCCTCCATTTATATCCCTCACAGCCCCCAACCTTGCCCTCTGTATAAATCTCTAGAAGCAGTAAAATGTTAGGAGAGACTAACAGGAAAACATGACATTTGCCTGATGAAAAAGATATTGGTAAATAAGAACGTAATCCTAGCTCCGTTCAATCTGGATGGAGCGTACCAAGCTCCATGTGTTTTAACTGTAATATAAAGGGAAAACCCAGAAGAAGAACTGAAGACACACAAGCACTAAAACGCTGTCCCTACTATGCTAGGCAAGGTGAATAAGACAAAACGCCCATACTTGCAATGATCATGTTAGAAAGCTGTGAACATTAAAGAAAAGTTAAGATCTCTCTAGCACTGATGATGATGTTATGGGAGCAGAGAATGAGGGAAGGGATATCTTTTTTTGAAATAACATGCAAAGGATTTTCATCACAGCTCAGGAGCACTCCTTCACAGGGCTTTTCAACTAAAAAAAATTTGACATGTATAGAAATTCATGCAGAGTTCCCTAGGTTTCTTATTTTCCAATTTTTCCTCTATTTACTGAACACCTCCTATTTCTTAGGTACTGTGTTAGATTCTGAGAATTTTCAATTATGGTTTAGATGATATCCTGTATAGATAGCTGCATTTTGCTTAGTAAATTTAGACTTCTCTGCAATAAGGCAAATCAGACAACTGAAAGCCTTCCAAGAACAAAGCACCCAAAAATACAGACTAGCAGCCATTTAAAATGCTTAGCTGAGCTCACAAAAACAAGAAGAAAAGGGGACTGACAAGCAGAGGACTCAACCAATGAGTAATCTTGGGATTACCCTGTCATGATTTGCTGTCAAGATATTACAAAGATTATTGTGAACATCAATATTCATGTGTTCTCCTATATTTCCCAACCTCCCTTGTAGTAAGGTTGGCTACATGGTTGAGTTCTGAACAGACCCTGGATGGGAGACCATGATTGCCTCTAAATACATACTATTCACCCTTCTACAAGTTCTCTCTCACCAACCGTTATCTGGAAGAAAAGGAAAACGGGGAAACTATCTGATGAAAAATATCTGAATCCCCAAATCACTGTTCAGAGGAGAGCTCCCAAGAGAGGTACTCAGTCTTTATTGGATTATGTGTGAAAAATAAACTTGTACTTTGTTAAGCCTTTAAGATGTTTGGGTCATTTGCTATAGCAGCTGGTATTAATTACTGATATAAAAGTTTGACTTAACTTGAAATATGACTTTGCTAAAAAATAGTACAGACCATGGGCCTTTGTGAGAAAGTGATGTAAAGCTAGGACCCACAAATAATGTTCATATCAACTAGAAAATGTGAAGACTATAAAATGTACAGCACAAGGAGACAATAAAGAAGCTTATTTTTCTCCACTTAGGCTCTGGATGGAGGAGTAAGAATAACAACATCAAAGACTTTCTCAAGAATTAATATCTTAGATTTGAACCTCACATGGGTTTGCTGTTCAGGTGTGTACTAACCATGTGAAACATGAATATCCAAGTTAAAATTAAAGTAAAATGAAAACATATAACAGGTAGATGTGAAAATATAAATTCTTCATAGAGAGACAAAATTTCAATACAAGTTACAGAGAATATTTTCTCTCTCTCTCTCTCTCTTTCTCTCTCTCTCTCTCTCTTTTTTAAGATACACTGAAGCATGGAAACTGAGCATCAGCCAAAGAAAACCCAGAGAGACAGATCAATCTCTGACTCCTCTGCCATCCTATCTCTGGGAGGTGATTTTTAAAGTTAAATTTATTGGGGTGACATTGGTTAATAAGGTCACATAGGTTTCAAGTGTACATTTCTATGATATATGATTTAAACACTGAATTGTGTGCCCACCACGCACAGTCCTACCATCTTCTGTCACCATATATTTGGCCCCCTTTCCTATCCCCCCTTCCCCTTCTCTCTGGTAACCACCATACTGTTGTCTGTGTTTATGAGTTTCAGTGTTCTATCCCTCATATGAGCGAAATCATATGGTTCTTAGCTTTTTCTGACTGACTGATTTCGCTTAGCATGATATTCTCAAGGTCCATCCGTGTTGTCACAAATGGCAGTATTTCTTCTTTTCTTATGGCTGAGTAGTATTCCATGGTATATCTGTACCACATATTCTTTATCCAATCCTCTATTAAGTGACATTTTGGTTATCTCCGTGACTTGGCCACCATGAATAATGCTGCAATGAACATAGGGGTGCATATATCTTCACGAAAAAAGGTTTCCAAGTCTTTATGGTAAGTACCCAGTAGAGGGATTACTGGGTCATATGGTAGCTCTATTCTTAACTTTTTGAGGAACCTCCATACTGTTTTCCATAGTGGCTGCACCAGTTTACATTCCTACCAGCAGTGATGAGGGCTTCTTTTTCTCCACAACCGCTCCAACACTTATAATTGCCTGTCTTGTTGATAATAGCCATTCTAACAGGTGTGAGATGGTGTCTCACTGTAGTTTTGATTTGCATTTCCCTAACAGCTAGTGAAGCTGAGAATCTTTTCATTTATTTGTTGGCCATCTGTATGTCTTCTTGGGAGAGGTGTCTGTTCAGGTCCTCTGCCCATTTTTTAACTGGATTGGTTGTTTGGTGTTGAGTTGCGTGAGTCCTTTGTATATTTTGGATATTAACCCTTGTCAGAGCTATTGTTTGCAAATATTGTTTCCCATTCAGTTTGTTGTTGATTTGGTGTTTTTGTTGTTGTTTTTGGGAGGTTTTTCTGTGCAGAAGCTTTTTAGTTTGATATACTCCCATTCATTTATTTTTGCCTTTACTTTCCTTGCCTTTGGGGTCAAATTCATAAAATGTTCTCCACAACCAAGGCACATAAGTTTAGTACCTATTTTCTTCTATGTAATTTATTGTTTCAGATCTTATATTTAGTCCTTTAATCCACTTTTGAATTAGTTTTTGTACATGGAAACAAACTGTAATCTACTTTCATTCTTTTGCATATGGCTTTTCAGCTTTCCCAGTACCATTTATTGAAGACGATTTCTTTTTTTCCATTGTGTGTTTTGGCTCTTTTGTCAAAAATTATTTACCCATTCACATATAGTTTTATTTCTGGGCTCTCAATTCTGTTCCATCGGTCTGTGTGTCTGTATTTTTGCCAATGTCACTCTGTTTTGTTTATCATAGTTCTGTAATATAATTTGAAGTCAGGTAGGGTGATACCTCCAGCTCTGTTCTTTTTTCTCAGAATTCTTTGGCTATTTAAGGTCTTTTATGGTTCCATACAAATCTGGTGGGGTTTTTTTGTTATATTTCTTTAAAAAATGACATTGGGATTTTGATGGGGATTGCATTAAATCTGTAAATTGCTTTGAGTAATATGACCATTTTAATTCTGCTGATCCTTCCAATCCATGAACACAGAGTATCTTTCCATTTCATTGTGCATTTTTTAATCTCTTTTAATAATGCTTTGTAGTTCTCAGTACATAGTTCTTTCACATTCTTTGTTAAGTTTATCCTAGGTATTTTTTTGTTGTTGTTACAATTGCAAAAGGAGTGGTTTTTCTTTTCATTTCTTTTTCTGAAGCTCCATTGTTAGCATATAGGAAAGCAGTGGATTTTTACACCGATTTTTTTTATCCTAAAACTTTACCATATTTGTTTATTGTTTCTAATAGTTTTCAGTGGAGTCCGTAGGTTTTTTCTGTATGCAGAATCATGTCATCTGCAAAAGGACATTTTTATCTCTTCCTTGCAAATTTGGATGCCTTGTATTTCTTTCTCTTGCCTGATTGCCCTGGTTAGGGCTTCCAGGACTGTGTTGAATAAGAGTGGTGAGAGTGGACATCCTTGTCTTGTTTCTGATTTTAGAGGAAAAGCTTTCAGTTTTTCACCATTGAGTATGATATTGGCTAAGGGCTTGCATATATAGTCTTTATTCCATTGAGGCACTTTCCTTCTCTACCCATTTTATTTAGTGTTTTAATCAAATGCTTTTTCTGCATCTATTGGTAAGATCATATAGTATGATTTTTACCCTTTTTTTTGTTAATTTAGTGTTTTACATTGATCAATTTGCATATCTTCAACCATCCTTGTGCCCCTGGAATGAACCTCACTTGACCATGATGTATACTTTTTAAATGTATTGTTATATTTGATTTGCTAATATTTTGTTTAAGATTTTTACATCTGTGTTCAGCAAGGATATTGATCTGCAGTGCTTTGTGTGTATGTGTGTGTGTATTATTCTTGCCGTGTTTTGGTATCAGGGTTATGTGGGCTTCATAAAATATGTTAGTAAATATCTTTATTGAATGTATTGGGGTGACATTGGTGAATAAAATTATACAGGTTTTGGGTGTACAATTCTATAATACATCATCTGTATATTGTATTGTGTGTTCACCACCCAAGTCAAGTCTCCTTCCCTCACCACTCAGCCCTACTTTATCTTCTTCTACCTTCCCCACCCACCTTTCCCTCTCATAATTACCATACAGTTGTAGAGCCTGTTTCTTGAGGAACACAGTCTGAGATAACATGAAACCAAGAAAACAAATAAAAAACAGCCAGTTTAAAAAATATTCAGGTGGGAATTTTATAAAAGAAAAGCATGGCCATGGAAAGATTCAAAGGAAGTAATTAATGGTAGATTTTACAGGAAAATTTAAGAAAAATAGTGGCAATGAGGAAAACAGATATGAAAAATTACCAAGACCATGTGTGTTGGATACCTTCTGTTTGTGCCTCTAGATCCACCTTATAACCTTCTTTGCCCTGTTTCTTGCCTTGAAATGCTGACCTCTTTGTAGAGAAACCAGCTATCCCAATTTTGCTGGAACTGAGATAACTTTCACCGGACACCGTGCTTTCATTGTTAAAACTGGGACATTCTCAGGCAAATGTTGATGCTTATTCTCTCTGCCTGTATGGGCCACATCAGTGAGCTCCCTTGCTCTCTTGCCCCCAGTTGACAAAGAAAGAGACCCCTTACCTATAAACAAATGACACAAACACTGACAGCAATTGTGTCAATGACTATAAGTGCACAAAATTATATGTGCAAATGTGCTGAAAGAAGATAGCTAGTTGATCATTCAAGATTAAAGGCAGAGTTGTAGACTTCTGCTTCTAGCTATGATGGTATAACAGGAAATGGACTGATCTTCCTAAAGAACATGTGAGTGCTAGAAGGCTAGACAAAATGTATAAAACAATGGTTTTCAGACAATGCACCAGAGGCAGCACAGGACTGTGATCCTTGAGAGAAGGAGGGCCAATGAGAGGAACCCAACAACTGCCAACTTTCTGCCTAGAAACCAGAGGGCAGGAAAATGTGGCCCAGAGCCCTGCAGTATTTCTGGCTTGAGGAGACACAGATCAGAGTTTGGGGAGGCCAAGGAAGCTCATATTGAAGGGCAGGGAGCTGCAGAACAGGGAGCTAGCTGCCCAGAAGGCAGAAAGTTCTGGAGGATCTACAGCCCTTGAGTCTTTGAAAACCAATATGCTCATTCACAAGCATAAACTACCTGAAGCTAGGAAGGACCACCAAAAAGAAGCAGCTAAACAATTCTCTGAGTTCTCAGATAATAAACCAGTAGGAAGAATCCACAGTGCAAGGGACAACCCATAAAAGGTTCAGAGAGGCATCACTTTAGTAGTGTAATTAAATTAACCTAGAAAGATAGGTGTAAGAGAACTGCCATAACAGAGCTCAGAAGTAAATCTAGAAAAGGCCCAAATAATCCCAAGCAGTGTGCCAGGATACAAATATTACTTAAAGGAACACAACAAAATCTAGCACCTGACAATGTAAAATTCAAAATGTGGGCTATCCAATAAAAAATTAGAAGATGGGCAACAATGCAAAATATGTAGATTAAAAGCAGTAAAAATAATCAATAGAACAGACCCCCAGATATTAAACACAACAGAATTAGTAGAAAACAATATCGTAACAGAGATTCTAAATTTGCCTACAAACTAAACAATGTAGATAATGACATGAAATTAATGAAGAAAGAAAAAAATTACTTCTAGAGGTGACAATACATTTTTGACTTTTTGAAAAGACTTGAATATCTAAGCTAAAGCAAAAATAATAGCAATGTATTATGAAGTATATTCAGAAATACTCTGGCAAAAATAAAGAA